>DWQL01001631.1:0-11059 GCA_018231265.1 Noctuana haematospila
TACGGGTCTCTCCCCACAACCGAAGAAGGCCTGGAGGATACTCCACCACGCTGCTCCAATGCGGATTGGCTATGTCTCTTACACTCTAATATCTAAGATCTAATAGTTACTTACACCAACAATAGTGTCTTTACAATAGTTTGTCTTAAATACAATTTCATTGTAACATTGATGATAATAAAATGCTTATGCCAAGACTTAATAAACTAAATGTAGTGGAACATCCACTGTTGTCTCCCTTCTTTTTTGATGGATTCAAGGAGTCTTCGTCAGGGTCATCCAACTCGTTGTACCCGAAGTAGCTGTTGTCGACGTTGTAAAATACAGTTCTATCGCCTATTGGTTGTATAGGCCTGAAATTGTGTCTGATTTTGCCATGCGCAGATCTTATTTCTCTGAAAGCTTCAATCTAAAAAAATACACAAATAGGTTTCAAGAAATGGCACATAATAATATAGGTAGGTAGGTATCTTCTTATTAAATTAATATGTTCGAAATCATGACTCAAGTAGGTATCCAATATTGAATATTTTCAACATTGTTTTTACTTAGCTATAATTAATATTGTTATTATTTACCTATTACGATACGCTATACGCTAAAAATTATGCATTGTTTGTGCTAGTTGGGAGATCTTAACGTCCAACATTCATTATTGTCACTTGTGTTATTGTTCCTATTTATACTTGCAGCTCTAGATAGCTTGTTTTAATGAGTCTATCAAAGCGAACGCCAATGCCAGTCATAACTATAGGTGACTACTAACAGAAGCAATTTATTAGGTATTCTGTACCTTGTAATTATAAACATTAAATTATAGACTGTACCGAATCTATAAGTGTGTGAGTATATACGTTGTAGTTAACCTTTAAGCCACTATTAATAGTTGAACGACATCAATTGATTAAGGCACAGAAAACTTAAAAAATGCGACGATATTATAATTTTTTTTCTAGAATAAATTTCATAAATAATATGCCTGCAAGTCTTGTAATCCTTTATATGGCCCACTGCTAGGCAAGACTCCCCAAAACCGGGGAAGGCCTGGAGCATAGGAACTACCTATATCAAGCTGGTCCAATGCGGCGGCACTACCCATCCGAGTACCTACCTACCGACCGCGCCCGAGGTGGCTTATAGTCTGTGAGTCCATACGGATTGAAAGCGATCTCACAGACCAGCTGGTAGTATTACCAGCTGGATTCTATGCGTGATAAGTCATTCGGGCGCGCGCGGTCCTATCACAGATATGGGTAGGTACTTGTAACTAATATACCTCGTATGTTACATGACATAGTGTACCTGATCGTGAGCCAGTCTAACAGGCTGTTCAAAGTCTAGCCAAATGACGACCTCAGAGCACGGGGGCGTGGTCAAGGATCCTCTGTAGGTAAAGTATCTTCCGAGATCATACGGTAAAATGTTCAGGAATGAGAAAGGATGGTCCATTATCACGCTGGCGTGAGGATCTGTCACGTTGGATAGAGCCGACGTGATGTCGTCATAAGCTGGGTGCTGATGGCGATCCAACTGGAAAAAATAACGATTACTCTATTTACAAAGTATATTATTATAATTGTTTTTACATGAATGGATTTAGTGCCTATTGTATCGTATTTGGGCTATACCTATACACATAACAGATGTGTAGATACACCTACATATGTATCTATTTATAATACAATCAATCCATCAACAGCAATACAATACAAGCCATGCCAATCCACTATCCAAAGGGTCGTGAGTTCGATTCCCGGCGGGGCAGAATTGTAAACGATGAATTTTTAAATTTCTGTTTCCGGTCTGGGTGTTCGTGTAATTGTCTTTATATGTGTCCATGGTACCCACGACATAGGGAATCCTAGTGCGAGGCTATGAGTGTGAAGCGTTATTTATCTTAATTGTTTAGGTAAAGGTTTTAAATATAAGTAATTTATGTACCTTTGTATGTATTTTATGTTAGATATTCTTAATATCATACCTCGTAGAAAAATGCAAGCACAGTCAACCCATCTGGATGTTGAACTGCCTCCTTCACAGTCTTGTACTCTTCCTTGTAGAACACCATGTGCAACTCCATTGGGAAACTGTAAGCCATTTAGTTAGTTCATTCAACGCGTTCAAATGAAATAGCTTATTACACTTATTACCATCCAACACGCCGCCAACGCAAAAAATTGCTCTCAAGTCATTAGGATAAAATTACGCAGTTAGCTACCTACATCTAATCAAGAATTTAATGGTAACTATGGTGAGGACCGAAATGGTCTTTGTTAGTCCATAAGTAGGTTGTTCACTAGTTGGTGCTGCTGACTGCTTTTAGAACCACAAGGTAGGTAGTAGAAAAAAAAGTAATACGGAATTTGACAATAAAAAGCATAGGTCATCCACGAATAGTATTTTTTATTTTTTTGAACACGCTTTTATTAGATTCTACCTATGTATGTATGTAAATTTTTTTACAAAAATGAAATATACCTAACAATGGGTAGAACGGGTATAAAATCTGACGAACGTTTCGACTTTCGACTACTTGTTAAAGAAATGTTTAAGTTTTTATTAAAGCACTTTGTGTTTTCTATTTGAGGTTATTAGGTAACTTCTCATCGTTGTGACAATATTGTTATGTTATAGGTAAACCTACGGTACGCTATATTGCTTGCTTGCTTGCTTGTTAAATACGACAATTTATATTGTATCATCGTATAAAGATAAAGCCTTTAATTAATGGGGCTATTGTGCGAGTGGCTCGCTCCCATATCTGACATATTATATTATCTCACAGGTCCTTAATAATAAATTAGCTATCAGTTCTTTAACAATGATTGTTACTAAGACTAACAAACCATTAACAAGGACTAATTTGTTAAAGATATCTCGTATATCATTTTTATGGCGTCTATTGTTACAAAATATAAATAGGCTGCTAAGAATACTAAAATTATTGTTAGCTTTAAGTTTTTATATCTAATTTAAGTAATGTACTTACTACTAGGTATTTCTTTAAAAGTTTGAACCAAAGTTACTTATAGTACCGAGCAAGTACCTACACTATCTTCCTAACTGCATGGTCACTAATTGAGCGCTAGATTTTTTACCCTAATTTGTATTTGCACGGTAAAAAATAAACAAGAATTAATCTTAAGTGAAGGAAGACCCATGTGGTGTAGTGGTTGCCATGCCAATCCGTTATTCGGAGGGTTCTGGGTTCGTTTCCCGGCAGTGCAGTAGTTCGGTCTGATGCCATGTACACCCATGATACATTATTATTTAAAGCTTATTAAAAGTAAATTCAACTTGACCTCAACCTAGGTACCTACATACGTAATTATGTACCTATACCTACGTAATATCTCTTTTACCTTCTGTGGTTGATCTTGTCTTCTGAGCCGAGGGTGTCATTATCGCCCCAGTGAAAGTGCATCTGACTGAACACGTAGTCTCCATCCAACGGTCCGCCGCTCACCCGAGGATGCGGCTCGTTCTGTACCTCGATTAACACTGCGAATTCGAACATACGTACCTAATAATATTTTTGCAACTTATTAACATCAAATCTCTTTTGGCAATGTCTTGAAATAAATTCCCTTTCTTTTAATAGAAAAATTGTGATTTATAGTAAGAGAATATCAGTGATACACAAAAAACTAAGTCAGTCGCATATTATGAATAATATAGTAAACATAGGTAACATAGCCACTCGTATTTCTATGATTAAGTTATGAGAATTTTTTAAAGAAGTAGAGTAGATCTAGCAAAAAAACTTAATTGTAACTCGAGGAAATTGATGTTACATAAGAAAACAATTGCAGGCCTCACATAACTTCATAACGATGATGTCCATTAAGAAGAAAAAACGTAAAATAATTAAATGGGACCTAAATTAATTGTTTTATTATGTCCTCCTTTTAATTAAGTATGACTACTACCTAAACTACGTACTTACGATCCCTAGAAACTATATAGGTACCTACCTATACCTACCTATGAGTAACTAATCAACGAGATGCTAGCTAGTTACACATATTTTATTTATATACTGCTTGGTAGCTCGCTTTTAATTTGCCCGTAAAACTGTATACGTAATTAGGTAGTTCCATTGCGGTTTAAAGTGAGTTGAAAAAACATGAGTTTCATTAGGTAGGTAGGTAAGTACTTGATTGTCATCTAACTACTGCTCGTGAGAATATAAAGGTAGTTCTCTAGCTATTATTATAATATGTTATTAGTATTATTAGGTACCTATTATTACAGTCAGATTAGGTACTACTGGCTATTCCTGTATTACGTTAGTTGTAAACACGTAGTTGGATAAAAAAATAAAATAAAAACGTAAAATTAAAATAGGTACATAGGTACTTACTACCTATTTTAATTTCATCCAGTTCATTCATGGAGAAGATAACAAAGAGACGCTACGAAAACATAATTAATTATTTATTTAATTTGTTTTATCTTGTTAAAATCATATTTGATACCTTAACTTCACAATACCTAAGCCTAAACTTTCACCATCGCCCAAGGAGAGTAACTGGGAGAGAAGAGAATACTATTTGCCATTAAGTTAAACCTTTGTAAGTAGTTGTTTGTTTGTCTAATCCGTTAAGATACAGTGGGTTGGAAAGGAAATCTATACATAATACTGACCAGTATGTCCATTATTAGAGACATGAACGTTGTCGATGGGGTCATCGAATCCTACAAACACGATGTCTGGTAGCGCCACCTGCTTCACCCTCAACACATTAATGTTGATGGGGCTTTGATGCTTGCCCGTGCATTCTCGGTACCGCTCGCCCCAATGCATCGGACCTAGTAATCACAGATGCAAAGAACGAAACAGGCCTTTTATAGTTTGGTTACAATAAGTAAACGTTATGTCATAGACAATGATCTAAGATTTTAGGTCCTCTGAACGCTCAGGACTACAAACATGCGAGTAGCACATAAAGGGAATCAATCAATATATTTTAATTGCTTAATCAATCTCTTTGACGGTCACCTTTAGTTTGACCGCATGAAAAACAGTTAGTAGGCTAAGTATGGCTCTGGACCAGTCTGGTTGAAAGAGATACTACCATGATCTTCGCTTGATGATAGCATTATGTATGGTGTTTTGCTTGTTTAGTTTAGTAACTTAATCAACATGCCGCGAAAGCTTTTGTCGCAATGGAAATGTAAATTTACCTATTACTCCATCGTAGCCAAAATCATCACCGTATGTCAATTCAGGTGCTGAAAACAAAATTAATCAAAATATTAATAGAACAAGTGAGAACATCAATTTACTTGTAGGTAGTAATATTACTTTTATATCAAAAGAAGGAAATAGGTGGTTGCAAATGAGAATGCAGACCACAGGCGCGGCGCCCATGTAGAACTCCATATAAAGTCAAATAATACTAAATCTCTAATATACGTATCGGCAAATATATACTTCAATTGATGGTGTTTAAGGTGGATAAAGCCCTTTTTCCCTGGCAGGGAAACCATCACAAACAAAATATTCATAAAGTGCATCGTGAATCAACATTGCTCGTGCGACTTAATCGGTCGAAAGGCTAAGACAGAAGGGTGTACTTTCTTTTACGTCATTCATATAGCATAGTTAGTGTGTTAACACTTTAATGTCCACCGACGATCCTGATGTTTAGTCTAGTGACCAGTCTTTCTCGCTTGCTAGCTCAATACACCACGGTGGCGTGACCGGTGGCGCCTCCATGGTGTCCCAGTGAGACGCCCTTAATCACTTACCTACATAGTTACATTATATTATTATGTATATGGTTTGCTTATACCCTCACCACACGTAACAGATTACAGTGTGTTCTATTATTTTTCTTTTTGTTGGTAAATACAATGATATAACCTCATCTGTGAGCGAACCGGTAGTATTCTTTAACGTAGCTGAATAATGTGAAGTAAGTGCCTTTGTATTCAGACATAATACCGGAAAATTGTGATTACAGTATAGAATGATCTACATGGATGTAAATAATGTTCGAGTTCCCGTTGTATGTGTTACTAATGTTACTATGTATTCTCTTTCTAAACTTTATGGTAGATACCTACCTGCTACTATGTTTTTACAGAAGTATATAAGTGGTTATAAAACCCACCAAAGGCCACGTGTGACGTGAGTTTATTTCTATGAAACACATTTTTTATATACTTACTTAGGTAAAATCCAATTACTGATTTATTAAGTGCTTCAAAGTAGTTTAATTTGAAATTTTAACTACCTACTAAGTTAGTACAACACATTTAAATTTCAATGACCAAAAGCAGAAAAAAGAGCATAAGAAACAATCCGACAATCTAGTGTATCTGCAGTAATCGTTAAAAGGATAATGGACCTTAACATATGGTCCTTATCGTGTAAGTTGTGGCAACACTGGCAAAGTACAAAACTAAGTATGTAAGTATAGTTTATTACGGGCAATAAGGCAAAAAATAAGCACCTACACATGCTCTTGTAAGCCCAAAAGATTTATCAAATCATAAGACCGTTTGCCTTGAACAGTACGATGTCTTTTTACCTTGTTGCTATGGCTCAAGGTGTTTAGTAATTTTTTTTTATGCGACAACTTTTTGTTTGACCCAAAGATACCATGACAACTTTACGAGAACACTATTGACGTCTATAAAGTAAAATCACAATTTTGATAAATAAGAATGTGCTTTGATCACAGTTGAGACACAAAACTTTTTCTCTTGATCATCCATCTTAAATCTTGATTGGGCTAGCTTCAAATTGTTCGTATTGTATGTTTTACTCGGAATCGCATGAATCTTCTAAGTTTTAGCTTACCGCTAGACACAATTAAGATAAGGATATGAACTCTAAAGAAACTTCTAACAATTTGCCGAAAAATAATAATAATCAAATATAGCCTGCCCTTATGGTTATGGACATATTAGTAAGTGATTTTCGAATGGCTAACCACTTGATCTAAACTGTGAATGGCGAAAACTGATAGCCAATGAACCGATTAAACCAACCCAATAAATCAGGAATGTCGAACTAACCAACAATTTTTGCATAACGCAGGGCCCTATATATACTAACATTCAAAAACTTGCAATGTAAACTGTTTGTATTGTATAGTACCTATGTATACTATTAAAAATTATATCTCTAGCACGTGTATTGTGATTTGTGAGATGTGACAGAAATAAAAACATTCATAGATAGATATCTACTCAGTAAATATATATTTATTGTTTTCAGATATAACTTTATACAATGCCAAACGAGGTTTCTATTGATTTATGTACTACAATTAAATTAGTAATACCTAATATTTGTTATTGACACTTTTGAGTTATCATCGATGCAGATTGCAGATGATCAAATTTATCTCATGATTCGGGTACCATATAAGGCTCTGATGATTGTTTGAAATTTGAATATAGGTTGCCGTAACACAGTGTACCGTCGTAACCTAATAAAGTGTATCAAGTTCATTGATAAAAATAATTAGGTACGGCAATAGGAGAGTGTCGCTCATGATATTGACCTTCTGTTCTTGCCAATGACCACGTCACGAATACTTTGCATCTACTTATAAAAATATAATAATAGAACTGGAGCATGAACATTAATTTACTTATTGCAAATTATTTAGTGTCGCTATAAATGGTATTCGACGGGCAGTTAGGACACTTTACAGTGTACAGTAAATAAAACAGTACCTAGTCAGAGTATTTTCTTGTGTCATATTTTCTTCAGGTTTACTACAACTTATAACCAAGATAATTGGCTGTGTATTGCTATTCCCTAGACTGTAATTTAGCTGTAAGTTCTAGAAACTGTAAAAATAAAAATATGTACCTAACATAAAAATAAAATACCTAATTACATAATTGTAACAGAAGCAACTGCAATCAAAGAATTAGGTATGGATATTTCATTTATTTATTTTTCATTGTTACCACTTTTACTACCCATACATATTACATATACTCGTAATTGCGTTTTTACTATTTTAGTTCTTGTCTCACGTCTGTGATTTATCTCTTCATTGTGTAGCCAAAATCTTGTACCTATGCAGTAATGCAGTAGTTACATAGGTACGAGTACTTATGAACAACGAGGCGCCAAAATATTCATACACCTACGTAGTAAGTGCTCATAAGTACGCGAATCTTTAATGTTGCCTGTTTATTTATCTCCACCGGAACAGATTTAAAAGACGAATAGGACATCGTTAGAAGTTAGTACAAAACACAATTGGTTTATCTTTTATGTAGCTATTTACTGAGAAAAACCTTGGAAGGTTTCACATTGTTTCAAATTTGACAATTTGCACGGATATGACCAAATCTAGAGGCCATTCTTAAACACAATTTTTAATGCCATTGTACTAATTATAATGCAAATAATGGAATAATTGCGTATAGACACCAATTGACCTAGGTAACCTTAATCACGTTATCCAAGAAGAAGAAATTCTTAAAAATAAATGTCAAATTACTTAATAATATTAAGAATACAGGTATTAAATACCCAATTATCAACTTAATAGGCCTAATGGTTCGGATGTACGGGTGTAGTGTACCCTGGCTCAAACAACCTCAACACACATTAACAACTTGTATTAGGTACATGGATTTTTAAGCGGTTTTTGGTAAAAGAAAACTTTTTTAGTCATTAGACTTTAAAGGGTAAGTTACTATATTATGGTGTTTTAAAGAACCGATTTTTCGCAAAAGAATCACCGTCAGTGCTTTTTAGTAATACTTACAAGTACTTAGTAGGTAAAAATAATTTTATTAATACAAGTAGCGTATGCTTGTTTAAAGAAAATAGTACTTGGACAATCTTTAGCCTAATTGAAAATTTGCTAATTAGTCAGAATCTTGTGATTTAGATTCTAGATTTTCTTTTTCTTTTGTAGTAATGTCTGAATGGTATCGCGTTTATTGTAAGCGCGGTATTTCTGTGCGGTCAGGCGTACTTCCTGCCGGTTTCACATTGTATTTCTATACTGTTGTAGTGATTGTAATCATTGTAATGCAAGCTAACAAAATGACAAATAATTAACAATTTTAGCCCTTTTATTAAATATCAACTTTTACTAAGCAAGCGTCTTCGGCATCGCTCAACCAACGAGCGAGATTGCAGATATACCTACGCCATTTTTCAATTTGTAAGCCTAAGCTTATATACTTAAGTATATCTATTAAAATCGGCTGCTATACTAAAAGCAAAATTCCATGAATTAACCAACTCCAAATCCAAAGACCAAAGGTACCTAAGCAAGTGCGAATCGGTTTGCATAAACCCTTCGCCACTGGTACGTAGTGACTCCGAATCTATAAATCTAACATTGAATTTCAAATACCGGCTCAAGCAGAAAGCGGCAGTTTCTCTTTATGGTAAGATGGTAGGTATAATTATTTGTTTTGTTCACGAGCTAATCGCATCTTGGCAAGTCTTAATATTAAACACGTTAAGTAATACGTCACAAAGAAGCAATGGCATTTATCACAGCCACATGTCACATTGAATTAAATAACAAAGACTGTAAAAGGGGCTAACCACGCGATGTGCACTACGCTTAATAATTCAAAGCATAATATAGCATAATATAGGTAAATGGTCTATGTGTTCCTAGAATGCCTTGGCTGTTAATAATAAATTAGCTAACCGTTTACCATTTATGATTTGAGTCTCTATGTTAGAAAGAATCGTGTACTTAAAATTTTACTACAAAGTGCTTTCACGTATGAAATAGTAAGAATTTTATGTTTGTAACTCGAAGATTAAATATTTACTTAGTTGTTCTAGTCAGTCAGTTTTCTTATCTCGAAATTTATTATTGTGATCGTAATCATCTCGTATTTAGTTTACTGCACACCGATTAAGCATGTGTATATTATTATTAGGTACTCAATTATTTATTACATCTATTAATCATCCTTAAGGACTGGGTATGTAAAGTAATGTACGTAGTTATTCGAATAATTAACTGCTCGTTCTACTGAACTTTTGACTTCATGTCAAGATTACGTGAAGTAAGCGGTCATACAAAGTGTTTGCAAGTGACTTGACACTGACGCTATCGCTCTTCATCCATTAAAAAGACGCATCCAACCACAACCACTGATCAATAAATGATGATGAAAATTTTAATTGATGGAAACAATAGACACATATACCTATTATACCTTTTTACCTTTAGCTTTGAAGGTCAACATTGTAACAACGTGCATGCCAGAGAGTTCACCATAAAGCATGTGAAGTTCACCAATCTGCACTTGGCCAGTGTGATGGACTATGGTGTAGAAACCTTTCTCATATGTGAGATGAGACCCGTGCCAAGCAGCAGTATTGTGATGGGTTGATGATGATTACTTTTTGCACATTTGGCAAATTTGGCAAAATAAGTTGGCATTCCTAGTACAAAAATTTTTTTGCCACTTAACATTAGTCAGCAAAAATAATATAAGTAATCTTGTTTAATTTTTTTTAACTTCCAACCTTTTTCGATTTTATGTGTTTGAATTAATCTGAATGAGTAGGTACATAATATTTATTTAATTATTTATTAACAATTTGTAGTGCTTTTAACGATCTAAAATTTTAGGAAGTCGTGACCCACGAAAATCGTTTGCAACAACTTTTCACATTCATAGATAAATAAATGCTTTTTCTAAGCACGAATTTCCTTCATAATGAGTTTCTTATCGTAATTTCTACGAAGTGCGTGCCTACCTGCCAACAAAAAGTAAACAATGTAGAAAAAGATTAAGAAAAGACTAAGACTTATTAGAATAACTTTTTAGAAAGCGTGAGAATTATGTCAAGAACAAGATTTAAAATTAAGGATACCTAATTTAGAAATAATTTTTGTGCAGTCTTTTGCGTAAAGTTGAAAAACTTGGTTTTGTGTTAGAAATTGGTTAATTTTACTTACCTAAGAACAGTATAGGTAGTAATTATAATTCTTAATACGGTAATTATAATATAACCATACATGGTTACCCTAAGAGGAAGATGGACAAATCATAAATTTGCTTGTTTCAAAAATGTTTGTACATATTTATAAAACAT
>DWQL01001632.1:0-11058 GCA_018231265.1 Noctuana haematospila
CACGGTAAGCTAATAAAATGACCAATACATTTGATTTCGTCAAGCGTAAACATGTGAATACCTTGCAATGAATCAACAGTTTCAAATTCAATACATAGGTACCACGAATACAATCCCTTACAATTGAATTATAGCCAGTAACAGAAAAATCGTTACTAAACGTCAATGCCCTCCCTCCCATCGAATATGTAAATGTTGAAGTGACGAACAATAAAAGCGAACTTAAGAAAGGAAAGTTACACAACTTCACTGCGGAACCTCGCAAGGATTCTTTGGAACTGAAAGATCAGCAGAATTCTAATCGTCGTTTTATTCTGATGGCGCGCGTGGAACTACCAGGAAGACGTTCGGTGGGCTGCGAACAATGGTCTGGTCTGGTCACCTTATTTATAACAAATCCTTCCTTTTTTCTATATAAAATACTGCTTTTTTAGCTCCATGTCTTTTGTCATTAACCGTTATACCTTGTACGCTACAGTTCTATACTTGTCACCTGGCTAAAGGTTGTCTTGAAGAGACCGCTGTTAGCGATAAGGCCTATTTATATTATACACAACATTTGATTTTGTTTTATTGTTAATTGGTATAATATATGTTGCCATTTCTGGTGTTAATAAAATGGTATAGATTGCACAACAGCTGATAAATGGTCTACTATATCTATACGATAAATGCCACAAGTCCCTGAATTTATTCTCTTTTTATATAATATATATTTCTATTACTTATCCTTAAAACACACACCGTTTTCTTAAACAAACAAAAAAAACTGGAATAGAACATTGATGCTAAAGTCCTTTATATTAATTAAAAGCCATCCACTGTATTTCCGGGGAACACAGCGACTGACACGAAGCCTTAGCAGTAATCCCGACAAGATGTTAATGTACGTTTGAAAGCCATTAATATTACATTCACTGCATGCTTCATTTACATTGCCGGATTATTTACATACATTTCAATTAGTTGTTACTGCTTATGCCGTGTGTTAATTTATTTAAATTGTATTGTAATATTTTTTGGCTCTTCACGACATATTTTTTAAGTTTTCGATCAATCATAATAATTATAAAGTATGAAGATTTCATGCTAGTTTCTATAGGAAAAGAATTTATTTTTCAGTCAAGTACTCGTAATTGCGACTAAATTACCTAATGCTCAATTAGTCCTATTAATAATTTAATTAAGAACTTTAAATAATTTTTCCGTTTTGTTATGTATCTGAGTGTCTGATGACATAAAATAAAATACATAAATGCAGTAGATCCAAGAATTAGAAAAAATATATTGGCATCAATATAAAATGGAATACCCTTCAACTTAATAGATACTAATTTAAAAGACGGCGTTCTAAAATAAATACTATTTTAATAGTCACCATGAAATTATAAATTGAGAATTACAATATTTATTCCCAGAAATCCCCATTAAATATAATTGCCGCAAAATCCACTCGCTAAAGTTTTAATGATGCAATATAATACATTTAAACGATACAAAACGCTCGCTCGTATTATTTCCCGCAGAACGGATTTAAAGACCCTTTTGAGCGAAAGGTAGGGTGAGGAGTTTATGGGGTAAGGAACAGCTCTGCATGCATTTTATGGTGTACAGGTCACAGCATAAATGATATTGATACTCAGTAATAACTGGCGTTACGAAAACATCCGACTTTATAATTGTCGCGTAGGTACATATTTATCTAATGCAGATTTACAAATTTAAGACTTATACGGTTTTCTCATGGATGTTATTGTTAGAATTGAATGAAATTGAAACGGGACCACACGGGAAGCACCAGCTTTCAAATAAAAAAGAATCATCAAAATCCGTTCACCCAGTCGAAAGTTATGAGGTGACAAACATAAAAAAGAAAGAAAAGTTCAGTCAGAATGAGAACCTTTTTATTGTTTGAAATCATTTGAAAAAACAGTTTTTAATAATAGCAAGCTTACTTAAGATTTAATATTTACGTAAAAAGTTAATTCGATTATAAAATGGATTGATATTCTCCAGATCAAGTCATTCATTTGACGCTTATTTAAGCCATACAATTTAATAGCCTTTAAGACGCACTCGAATACAAATCTTAAATTGAGGGAGATCAAATCCCCGTAGGGTTACAATTACGCGCGATGCGGTTACAATTGGCATAGTTCGTGTTGATTATTCGGCGCGGGTCAGAAGGACCCGGGACTGTATTAAATTGTGGGATAACAATTCGATCCTCGCAATGGACCGTTTTGACTTCTCAAATTCATCCCTTTGTGGTCCAAATTCGCGTAACACTCCCCAAGATTCCGTAAACAATTGACGCGCTATTGTTGATTCACACACTGGCAGTCAAACTATTTTGTGTTTACCTGAATAACTGCATTTTGTAGGGTTAAGAGAATTTACGCCCAGTCCAGACAAAAACCCCGTGGTTAGGATTTAGGACTCTTATTAAAGAGAACCGGGTTCAAATACCAGCAGTTCCTTTAGTTAAGTTTCCTAAGTTATGTGCGTTTAAAGAAATTTAATGTCCTTAACTGTAACGGTGAAGAAAACATCTTGGTATAATCTTGTTGCGAACAAACCAATTACCTTTACCCTACTTTAGAAACCGTCAATACTAGCTGATTATATATTATTATTTGACTTTTACACCAAATAAACTTAGCGTATAAGTCATTTAGAACTATAAATATTCAGAGGCTTGACTAAGCATTAATTGGGAAAAAGCCTGTTTTAGAATAAGAAATCATCTCCTACTTAAACAGATGCAAGTCAGATCTTGTTTTAAGCTGTTCTCAAAGCTGTTTCAGTATTGGTTGAAACACCGTAATACAACATAATTGGTGTGTGTCTACATAGACCATCCTTAAAGTGTTTATTGTACTTGTGCATGTTATATAGGTATAATAACTAAGTCGTTCAAGCAAACAATACTTTGGTAATGCGCGCATTCAGTTGTGCTTTTCATCGTGTTACACAGCGCCTTTGTGACTCTCCGCTCAATTGAACTTGTTTCCCCGCTGGAGAGAAACGATAACTTTTGAAGTGACTTACTATTGTATCAAGGGTTTGACAGATTAACATAGTAATCACAAAATACAGTGACCAAACTGAACCGCTCAGTAGATTTATCGACTTCTTTAGTAGGATAAAAATCATGGCGAGTGTTTCCCGCGAAAAAATTACTGAAACTTCATGTGCGATGCACGTGATCCTTCAGTAATCGATTCTGCCTTCCTAACCCGCTGGGTTAGGAAGGCAGAATCGAACTATCACGTACTAAATAATTATGATAAGTGTCAAAATGTGTTAACTGTCTGCAGTTTACTTTACCGTTTCATCGCTCGCGGTAAGGTAAGTATGCGATGCGGAAACTGAAAGGGGGTTCAAATTGTTGTTTTCCATTTGCAACTCGTTACTATTTTACAAAGTTCCCAAAGTATTCTATTAATGTTTGCGTTAGGTACGTTTCTATGTTTGTATTATACCTATCTTATTTACTCCAAAGCTCCTTAGATTATTATCGGATAAAGTTAAGGTTACTTTAAGTAAAACATAATGGAGCCTTAGTTATTACTCGTGCCGATTGATATCGTCCCCATCCCTTTGAGCACCCTCTGCTGGGCAGAAAATCCCGTAGTTAGCGCCACTACGCCCTTTCTTGTACTCACTAAATCAATCTTAGTTTACCTTTCCACGATTCCTTCGCTTTTCCATTTCTGCGGTGCATCAGTTCTACGAAACATTATTCAAAGCCTTCTACGGTAAGAGCTTTCGAACAAGGAAATAGCCGAAATAGTAACAATCAACTTCTTCAGTAAAAGTTGAAGTGATATCTAGTGGTCACATACCATTAGCTACTTAAACTATACTGCTGTAAATTAATGATTAGACAAAACTAACCAACACCGCCTTAATCCCCGTAAAGAATATTGTAACAGTGGTAACCAGGCTTTGAATACTGGACATATCTAGCTTGCAGTGCAGAGTTGTCGACTACTGGCGTCCAGGGAGTCATCAGTCACAACTGATATAATAATATGCACTGACGTTGCTGCGTTCCACCGAAGTGCCGGAAGATACGTTCAGACTATATTGTAGTATCGTGTTCGATTTTTTCTACAAAGACTACATAAAATCAATTTCAACTACAACAAAACATGTTATACATGAGAACTGTTGAACCACAGATAGTTCAAAACATGTCTACAAAACAGAATTCATCAAAACCCGAACTGTTACTTCCACGCGAGGGAGCAGCAGAGCCTCCCGCAACAGCCTCTCGCGCGATTGTAATTAATTCCTCTCCGGAACAGCTTCCGTCAAGTTCCTCCGCTAATTCATTCACTAATTGGTTCCGAACTTCCGAATTTTATATTGTGTTAACTCATTGCTCTCAGCCACGTAACCCGAAACCCTTTGTTTCTTGGATTTATTCCTGTTTCTGTTAACACTTTTTGGGACTTTCTTGATCACTTCTTTGGCCTACTTTAAATATGTTATCAGAAGCGTCAAGAGCACAGAATAGATAGTATTTTCAGTCCCCTGATACAATAAACCGCCTATTATTTGAAAATGGGATTGAAAACTAACAGAAAGCGATTCGATAATTATTGGTCGAGAATCGAAACTGAACTAAAGACTCGATACGAAGAATGATATAACTCTAAAGCCACGAGTGTGGAGCAAAATATATACGTCTTTTTCTTGCATACCGATAGAGTAAACTATAGATGTCAGATGCTATTTATTATACCTAATATGAAGAGCTGATGTACCATGCGTTGTGCAATTTAGTGTTCGTCTCCACATACATATAACTGTCTCCACTAATCCGATCATTGGAGCAACATGGTAGTGTATGCTTCAGGCCTTACTCGGTTGTGGAGAGAGATTTGTGCCCAGCAGTTTGCTATAAAAAGGGTTGCAGCCATAACAAAACTGTCCGTGTACAAAATTATATTCGTCCTTAGTTTGTCCTTCAATCAGGAATACCATAAAAGTCCCTTATCTAAATAGGTCACTGTAACAATATGAATATTTAACCAGAATAATACAATTTTCCCCAACCTCATTCCGCAATGGATGTCATCCAAGCAGCGCGTCGCCTCAGCGATATGTCGGCGACTGGCAACTGGTTGACAGGCATCATTTAGCTTGACGGCATGGCAACACAGTCGATTCGTATCAGTTAGGAGTGTTGCCAACTGTAGGCGTAAATAAAGAGAACGGAATAGCTACTACCAACACTTAATAATAAATTCCCTTTTTATAGCATTCCTCAAGTTATGAGGAACAGCGGGAGCGAGCCAAGCGCGCAGCGATTTCACTTGGTTTATTTTTACTGTTATTGTTATGAGTGTCGATGACTGTCAAGTTGGTTTCTGTCGCCAAGTATTAAATAAATTTGGCGCGTCATAGACCGTTATGGGGTAGTTTAAAGTAATGGTGTTATATGTGCAACATTTGCATACTTACGAGTATAATCCTAGATAGTACAAGTTGTACGTTAAAAAAAGTTCACCCAAACTTGCATGTTCCATATAGTTATGCCTAACAATAAATATAATGATATAAAAAAATAGCTATAAAATTGCAGAACTTTCTCAGCTAGCAGGATTTGAATCCACGACCATCCCGTCAGTATTGGGACGTTCTTGCCATTAATATATGAATATTTATACTGCATAAGATTTGCATGAAGTGTTATTTTGTACGATTTTTGTATTATTATAACATGTAATGTACACAAATAATATGAGTATGAACTATATACCACCAACTTATGCCCGCGACTTCGTCCGCGTGGATTTAATAATTAATCGGACCAAGGATTCACGTTTTCACATACGAACTTTGCCCCGATTTTCGCCCCCTTGGGGTAGAATTTCGGATAATCCTTTCTTATCAAACGCCTACGTCATACAAAGTACACACTCTCCAAGTCTCAGGTTTCTACGATCAACGGTTTAGGATGTGCGTTGATCCATCAGTCAGTCATTTAGTACAAAGCATTTTATAGGTAAAGATTATACTGACCGTGCAATACAAGTGCAATTTTTACTCGCAAAATGCACTCTCAATTCCATCCATAAATCGCGACAAGTCCGCCACAGTTTACCTCTTATATCATACCAAGACATTGTATAGGATTTGGTTCATTGCCAACGCGTCGTGTGAAGCAACTTTGTGTCTTTCCGCGGGAACTCGATTTGCTCCGCATAATGAGCGAGTACTATTTAATTGTTATGGCTTCCTGCTGCGTTTTGGACATAGCAAGTTTAAACACAGTCAAATTTACAGTAAAACTGAATGAAATTTAGCAATCGTTCAGTAGTTAGAACTTATGCATTTATCACTGAGAACCGCCAACATAAATCGCCGAGAAGCAAGTCATGTCAAAGTCTTGTGATTCGGTTGAGGTTACGACCTCAAATAAGACTTCTCTTCTATATGAGGTTGCTCACTGGTGTTCAGGGTTGCAGTGTCCACTTCACTTCAAGTAAGCTAGGTTAAACAAAACAGGCTTTAAGCTTACATTGAAGTGTTACTTTATTAAAAGTTAGACAGTTTCTGTGTATTTGTATTACCTACGTGAAAAGGTAAGATTTCCTTTGGAAGCAAATACAATTCTTACTTTACAGGTTCTTACTTCCATATCTACTCATGTAAGTCTATTTTAATCTACATCATTCAATTTATAGGTAGGTATCTGAATTATGAAAGCTCTCCTGGAAACTGTCTAATGATGATAGTACTCATAAAGCTTAAATAATGATAAGGTAGACGGAATATAATTTTTAATCAGCTTCCAATTCACATGAAACTCGAAATCGTTTCACGTATCAAGAATTTATGCAAAATTTCTACGTGAGCGAAGCAAAGGTTTATTCCGCACGGGGCCAGCGGGTAATAATTTAGTTAGTAGTAGGTATGCAAACTTCGGCGTTAGTTAGTAACGCAATAAGTAAATCCATTTGACAAGTTGATAGGGTCCAGGGGGAGTTGAGTTTGTATGTACAGTACGGAAACCGTTAAGGTAGTTTAAAATTATGCTCGTCAGGTCTGTGTTACTATACAAGTATGCAGCTCGTAGTACATTGAGCCCTAATTTTATTAGAGACTAGCTTTTGCTCACGAACTTACCCTTGCGAATATCAGAATTGACTTTGGGGAGGAATTCAAAATAGTTGACTAACAAGAAACTTATGCGATAAAATATTAAGTAGCTTAATGATGTCATCGTTGTCATCAGCTAAAAAGGCAAATAAAATTGTAAGTTTCCGTAAATTGTAAGGAAGCTTTGACTTTCGAACTGAAACCCTACTAGATATATTATTATATTTCCATAACAAAATATTTTATACTATCCCATACCTATATTTCTATATAAACTCTTCTATATTCAATGAAAGTCTAAAAGAAAGTCATACACAATTTTGTACACAAAAAACCTATCAGTCTCCTAACTTAACTATATTACTTGACTTATTATTATCATCAGAAATATACATTACAGAAATCCAAATCCCGCCATGAAATAGTGGTCACGTCGTACTCATAAAACAGACTAAGCTCCTCTCTCCTTCCTCTTACGCATATTGATATAAAAATATAATTTCAACCAATCGCAAACTCCGTATTTACCTCCAGCTCATTCACGTCCAACACATAACGTGAAAAAGTTGGATCTAGCGATGCAGTCCAAGCTTATCTCAGTTTCATTATATCCGTTACGAGCATAACTGGCATAACGATAATGCGCCATAACGCTTATCGGGAGTTTCAATTGGATTGCTTCGCGCGAGTTGCGTCGCTTCGATCTTATCATTATTTTGCTTCGGAACTTCGTGGAGTCAAGTGGTACCTATAAAGAAGTGTGTTGCATATATACATAGCAAGTACAGAGCATTCTAATGAAACAAAATGAAGTATTTACAATAGACTATATTTTATGCAGATTTTCTTTTTAAAACCATTTATTTAATTTGAAGTCTTATATAATAAAAATCACACAGGAAAATGTCATTAAACTTAAAAATAAAAAAAGTTATGCACTAGCACTTACAGCCCCACACTAGATTCCTTGTTATGTTATGAGTGCCATGGACACAAACACCCAAACCGGGAACAGCAATCTAAATTCGTCATTTAAATGTCTGCCCCACTGCGATCGAATCCAGGCCCTCCGCTGACCGGCATATTAACCACTACTCCGCATGGGTCATCTAATATTAGAAATAAAGAATAACATAATTATGTATAACTATATTTAGTTTAAAGACAATAAACTTAAGATTATACTTATCTCCAACTATTCTTGCGACCAACGTTATTTATATTCTATAATATTGTTTATATTCTAACGTTATTTATATTCTTCACTTGTCGTTACATCCTCTGTACAAAGTCATATCAAAATAAATAACACCCTTTTTTGTGTCGAGGGTTAAAAATGACTGGCTTGTCCTACTTTGTAATATTAAAAATCCTATGCCATTGAACCCTTCAATAATAGGTTAGGGTTCGTAAGAATTTCCATCGAAAATTCAAATATTGTGCAGATATCTGGGGCAGATCTCATGACCGGAAATTTTACAATTTGGCCAACCCGCCCGCTCGGGACATGAATATAAAAGTGAGCACAAAATCATTGTCAAATCCTACCTGTTTCATTGATCTACCGTTTTAGTTTATATAAAATTTATATTATCTGTAATATAAACCACCGCGTACCACCGTCATTCGCTTAATTAAGCTGATAGTCACATTTTATAACTATACTATAAATACAATAACTCTTTATTGCACTAACAGGACACACAAATACAAATAAAACAATATTACACAAGGTAGAAGAAAAAATATCTAAAATTAACTCGCACTAACAAAATCATGAACTGTTTTTCAACAAAATAAATATTAATGTTAACAGGATGTATAAATTAACGGAATGCACTTTAATCGGATGGTAATTTTATTTGCTTGTTTGATAATTTACTTTTCAGTTTTAAAAGTGACAAAACAAATTACCATATTAAAAAGATACCTCTTTGGCGCGACCCGGGATTACCACGACCGGAAGCGACGCCATATTAATTCGGAAATAAATTGGTAAAATAAGCAAAGATGGTAAATTGATTTTAATTTCCTTTAAGCTTTCAGCTTTGTAACTTCGTTTTATAGCATAAAGAATTTTAATATAAAGGATTAAATTGTTAGGTAGTCCACAAAAGCTTGTCAAAATGTACCTATTTATATCACGTATATTAAGTTGACCTGTCGAATTTATTTCAGTTTCAGAAACGAAGTATTTTAGTAACCCAAAACCTGTGATTGTCATACGATTCTCAAAGGAAAATTTGGCACTGGTTTTAACTAACATAATCAAATCAAAGATAATAATCATGATTTTAAAAACTCAAGACACAAGAATACTTGACAAAGGATTCGATAAACGCATCGTTGATTTTTGTGTTGCCAAACTACAATTCAGTTCCACCTATCCACATTGAAGAAGCGTGGTGGAGTATGTCCAAGGCCTACTCCGGTGGTAGGGAGAGATCCCTGTCCAGCAGTGGGCCAATAAAGGCCATAAAGTTGCTAATTAGGTGTCGGAGGTTGTCAAACTACACAAAGGGTCTCCGACCGGAGTCACCCAACAGAGAAAAACAGGCGCGCCCGCGTTTTCTTAACTTATCTTGTAACAATTAATTTGTTGCATTTAATTTTGTGTTGACAGCCAACATCGAACCTCTTCGCTTTAAACTAATAAGGTAACACGACATTCTGAGGCGGTACGAATTTCGCAGGAATCATTAAAAATTAGTACTTACAAGTAACTAGCTCAATGCACCCGTACCATATCAGCGCTGATATCGTCTCGTCACTTTAGTTCCGGCGACGTTAACAGCGATCGCTGGGTGTCCTATTTAACTCAGTATGAATGAGACGAGATTGTATGTTACGGAAATGAGTTAAAAGCTTTGATTTCATTTACTATCGCTTACAGATTTTGTAAAGAAGATTGCCGAAAGAAGATTAACTGCAGAAAGGTAACTTTTGATATTTACCGTAAAGAAGTTTTGACGGTCGAATTAGGCTGGTTATAGTTTTTTTCGTTGTTGGCTGGAACAGTCATTTATTTATTTATATGATCTCAGATAGAATCTTAGTAGGTAAGGTAGGTACCTCACCTACTATTTAAAGTCGGCTATCTAAGCCGTGATAGCAGTAGTTAGGAATTAGGCCTCTTGTTCGAGAAACTATTCGAAGGTACGTGATTTTTAAATATCATTGGCTATAACAGTGAATGGAAACATCGTGACAAAACCTACATGCCTGAGAGTTCTCCACAAAATTCTCAAAAGGTAAGTGATGTTCACTAAATCACTTTTAGCCAGCGTGGAGCCTTAATAATATTCAGAAGTGGACTGTGAAGGTTCGTGATGGATATCTGTAAGCTGTAATGTCACTTAAATCTAATAGTGTATTGGTAATGTTTATAGAATATTAAGAACTTTTCGCAAAGCGTTGGTTTTAATTTGATCTCCAGCTGAACACACCACAAGTAGGCGATATGGTGAATAACGAGCTTCCATGAGAAGATTGATGACCGAACAGGAATCACTAAAGTACGTTCAAATCTTCTACAGTTTTAGGGTTGACAGACTAACGAAACGATACGGTCGACGTTCGATTTCTCAATATAGTTGTTATAATATGTCAATATCGCTACATAATATTATAATATAAAATACTAATTCTATATATCCTAAATTTGGGGAGGGAATTTATGAGTTAAATTCAAATTGATAATTACAAATTTTTTTCATTCTCACAATCTAAAATAATATAATATGCAAGTTTATCAAATCAGAAAATCAAATTTAATAGGTATTTAAATATTAAATTGTTACTTGCCTTCAATCCTTATTATGTCCCACTGTTGGACACGGCGGAGCTGGAGACGGGTCTCTTCCCACAACCGGGTAAGGCCTGGAGCATACTCCACCGCGCTGCTCCAATGCAGATTGGTAGAGTGATCCCTTGTTACTACGC
>DWQL01001633.1:0-11057 GCA_018231265.1 Noctuana haematospila
TTAGTTGTTCTTTAAACCAATAACATGAATGTATCAGAAATGTTAGTCACAGTATTAAATATATTTCTCGCTCCCATAACCTTGCTTAAAGTTTTCAGTAAAATTTTAAATATTTTATTCAACAAATAATTTTTGTTAAGAGTAAATGACTACAAGAGGATTGTACGAGAATACTATAAAATTTGTGTATTATTTTATCTTATCAAGTGAAAATTAAGTTAAATATTATTCTACGTGGTACTACGTGTACGCTTTTCATAGTTTTTCCCATACAATAGTCAGTTCCTGTAATTTAGTTGTAATACCTATTCGAAATTATCAAATGACCTTAGTACTGTAGGTACTCAATTTGCTGGATGTCGCAATCTGCACCTGACATTAGATACGAGTACAATGAAAGGGTGTGCCGAAATAGATGTATAGCACACGTTTTCAAATTCCTTACTCGACCCTCTTTAATACTCGATCCGTTCAGTTAGGGTAATCAAAGGTCTTAGAACTTATTCCGAAACGGGTAACTCACGTTTTGGTATTTAATGGTTTGAAGATGGAACTCATTTATTTAGATAATAATATACTTTAAAATAATTTATGGCAACATTGTCAACATGACCGTTGTTTTACAATGGAATTCTTGTATTCAAAACGACTCAGTTTTAGGGCACCCAATTGGTTTAACTGGTAATCTCTTTCGTTTTTTATTCAATCTCTATTTTACATCATTAATGGGAGCACGACACCTATTTAAATCTATGGCAACATTTTGATGTTGAGTTGTAAGAAAATACAGTTCTGGCACTCTTAGGGGTTGCAATATCTAATTTTGTAAGTGAGTTTTAATGGATAAGATTATTATGATGTTTTATCTCCTATAGTATTACTAATTTTAGTACCTTTAAAAAATTATCGAACTTCATATTCGAGCTTCTCTCAAGTTTTAACTGTACCTACTTATTATATGCAAGTTGTACACAAATATAATTATGTTGACTTATGCCTTCAATAAGTTGTTGCGTAAATACCTACAGGGAATTGTGCATGTAATTTATTTGATATTTAATAATTCTATCCTTTACCTATACACAGCAAAACCTTGTAACTATAGCATGTATGTTGTTCACAAAGAAAATTAATAAACGTGCTATATTAAACATGTGTTTTTAATTCTCTCCTTTAGTGTAATTTTGGTATTTCTTACGAATAAAAGTAAAAATGTTAATTAATAAACATAATAAAACCGAGATTTACAGTCCCATACATTTGTTGTAAGTGTCCTCGATACAACCACGCGATGGCACAGAATTTAAAGATTCGTCGTTTTTAAAATGTATCGTTCTAAAGGTGCGATATGTATTAAGATATTCATGGGTTATACTGACTTATTTTCAAGCCCGTTGTCTACTTTCCTAAACTGAAACTACCTACAATTGCACCTACCTTTGTTTATAAATCCAAGATGACCTACACTTTAATATTATTAGGTCAATAAATAATACAATAGACATCACTTTTTGGGTACAAACTAATACCGAATAACATTTCCGTTGACACGAATGAAATGCAAATGGCTGATCTCTTTGTCTCCGTGCATCCATTGTGATTATCCGACTTCAGATAATAATCAATATTCGGCGCGCGTGGTAAGCATGCCTCAGCCATCGCTCTTCCTTCCGTTACTTTAGTGACATCTCTTAACCGGTTTGTGTTTAATGGATTTGCAAATGGAGGTCAGTTTGTTTTAATCTTCGACACAAATGTTTGTTTGCTTATGTGAGTCAGTGATCCTATATTTTGTGCTGATGTTTTATATAGATACACCTATTACTTATCTTTTTTTATTCTGTCAGTCAGTGGTTGCCACGGCAGTCTTGGGTTCCAGTATTACAACTGTTTCATTACTGCTTAAAATAATTATAATTACCACCATTCGAAGAGTCCCGGGTTCGATCCCCGGCGGGGCAGAAGTTTAAATGATGAATTTATATTTCTGTTCTCGGTCTGGGTGTTTGTGTACTTGTCTTAGTATGTGTCCATGGCACCCACGACACAGGGAATCCTAATGTGGGGCTCTGAGTGTGAGGAGTAAAAAAAAAATTGTGTATTGAGATAGTTAATGTAGCTGTTAAAAGTTAATGATAGCCTACCTTGTACATACGGTAAATACCTAATGATACGTCTATATTAAAGCTATAACCAAGAAAAAACTAGGGGAAGTTACATCGTTCAAAGTACTGATAACCAGTACGGAAAAAAAATCTCGAATCATTAGCACTGTTGGATCTATGGGCCTCGAGGTGCCCCTCCTTGCGTTAGGTCTACAGGCCTCGAGGTACGAGGTACAAATACCTCGAATAAAAGTACTACAAGATCTCATGTCATCAAGATTCTAATCAATTGAAAGTGTATACTTAAATTAAGTTAAATTCATAAAACTAATTTTTTTTTAAGAAAAGATCAATTAACCCCCTTTGATAATCGAGATGTTCTATATTAATTTGTGTCATCAACTCAAGATGGGTAAATTAATTAACATTGACCCGCTATTTTTGGAAGTTATGTGTAATAAGTAATGCAATGTTATCAGATATTTAGGAGATAGTTCTAGTAAAAACTAAAGATTTGGTTAAGTCGTAGCACATAATAATATCATAGTCGTTGCAAAGTGCAATCTATAGACACAAACCTTAAATAGAATTAAAGTCCTATGTGAAGTCGGTATATTAATGGGTTAGTTATAAACTAAGTACACAATTTATTTATAGATTGGTGAAGGTTCCAAACCAGATATTCAAACAACGCATGCTTACCCAGAATCTTATTTAAACGCGAAAGCCAAAAACCTTTCGAGTAATGGCTCAAATTTTAAAGAGGTTTTAAAATCTGTACTTTGTTGTAAAACGGGATATTTTTACGCCAATATTAACTGAATATAACACCAAGAGTAATGAAGTGGCGCAAAGCCAATTAAACCTTCTACAGAGACTGGTTCCAGAACCGTTGGTTGACCTGCACTGATATTTTTGAGTATAAAAATATTGGGTAAGTTAAGTACCTTAAAATAGCTGTAATAAAACTGTAAAGAGAGGAGCATGCACTTCGGCATTAATAGTTTGGTGTTGCCATAAAATAAAATAAAATAATAAAATCAACAGTTGGAAGAGTATTAATAATTCAGTGAACGTAACGTTATTTTTAAAACTAAGGAAACGAGGCGGATAGCGAAAGAGATGATGGGAATTTGGATAAAATAATAATCAGAAAAGTTAACGAAAATTGATGTATGTTGAACCTACAAAATAAAAACATTACGACAGTATATAAAAATGTAAATATAACTAAGTAGTACTTAAAGAAAGTAATGTCTTGAAAAATTATGAAGAGTTGCGTCCAGTAGTTCAATGTAGGGATGAGGTTGAACAAAAACAGTAGGTACGTACTCGGGTATATGTAGGGTACCTGTCATTGGTGCATATTCTAAAATATTAAATCCGTATAAAAATTGTAAGTACTTCCTATATAGTTGGTTTACATTAAATAAATAATAATACCCACAATCGCAGAACATCCTGTTGATTGGAAGTGTCGAGAAGAAATTAAAACCGTTCACTAAATAATGAAACCGGTTCTGAATCGTACGTTGACATGATTGCGGTAATGTTATTTGATAATTAAATTGCATCTAAAACCGTCAAATTTCTTTCAAGTGCTTTAAAGTGTTTGTCAACCAATTTGAAGATCGGAGCATAGGAATAACTTTTAATATTCTCGGAAACGTGCAGCTCGTACGTGAATTAATACGCTAGTGAATTAGTTACTAATCGAATACAAATTAAGACATAGAAAAGGAAAGTAGGTAAAAATTGTCACCGTCTAAAGTTACAGAAAGTCTTATGGTAATTTATTAAAATCAAGTAGTTTTTTTTGGATATAATTTGGGAAATCGGATGGCAAGGTCAGGGGTATAGCTTTATTTATTTCGTTTTCTCATAATACTTCTTTTTGTGTATTCCGTACATTTCTGTAGGAAAAAGAAATAGTTATATGATATACAACTTTTCACCGGTGAGAAAATGTTATTTTGTTTTTCAAATGTTATTGCACACATTGAGAATAACTCTAAATAATTCAGTCAGATTATGGGCCAGCATGATTATAACATCAACCTAAACCGTCTGTATGAAAATATGATGCACTAGAATTTTTACACGAATCGGTTTTTTTAAATATACCCTACAGGAGCCCTCTTATTGATGGACTTAGACTTGGTGGAGATACTTATCAGCGTTTAAAGTATTCTCCATACGATAAACTGACGCGGGTTTCCCTACTAATACTGACTAACCAGAGCCTAGTGGTTTGCAATAATTATTATCTATAAACATCAAACAAGATTTGAATGATAATGAGATGTCGTTTTTTAATGTCTTGTGATATTAAAGCCCCCAGTCATACAGGTTTGTAAACCGTTGGCTGACCCCAACCGATCTTATTGTTTGATACGATGCACTTTTTGGTATTGTCGCTTGCTCACTGTCACTGATCAGTTATAAAGGATGTTGTAAATTTTAAGCAGAATATTAAGATAGGATAGAAAGACCGTAAGAGAAAACATCAGGAATAAAATTGACTCTTTTAAGTGTGGGCCTTACAGAAGCATGCTGTCTATAAGCTGGACTTGTAAGGTCTTCAATATGTACTATAGAGGACTGGCAAGGAACATCCATTTATCACAGTTAAATAATTCTAATTTCTTGGGTCATGTAAGTCAGGTTTTGCGGCACTGTAACTATAGGCTCTCTAAAGTGTAGGTAATTATGGGAAAAGTCACTGGAAAAAGTGTGGGTAGGAGAAAGAAGTTTTACTTGTAGAACGTGTAGGTATGGACAGGAATAAGTAAAGAAGACTGCAACATGTCGATGACCAACCTTCACAAGTTGGAAAGACCCCATAAGAAGAAGACATAATTGATTGATTATTAATATGCATACGACTATGTTGTTGACAAACATAGCCTGTGACTATTGACTGCACACTATTAACGCGTTAATTTTTATCTTGATTGAGCCACAAATCATCTAAAAACTAAATTATTCCGGATAATAATGTGTTTTTGTGATAGTTATGCATGTTGAACAACAAAAACATACCATGGAAATTTAGGATGCGGGTACTTACGAACAAATGGCTCTGGAATTTGCTCTGGTTTTTAAGAACTTTATAGATAACATCAATCAAACAACTAATTAGAAGGCCATGAAATTCCATAACATATGGGATTTTTATCTCTTGCCTGTTTTTTATTTTTTTCTTGTTCTCACTACGGCTTACTTTTTAATAAACGACTACATAGTTGGTTTTTTTTAATCAAATTACAAGTAGCTCACTTCTAATATAATAAATACAAGTATGTGCTACTTGTTAATTAGTTAATTATAGAACTTTTTTATTCAGATAGAATACACATTTACCATTTAACAAACACATTAATTAAGCACAAATAAAAATAATTAATAACAATAATTGTCTTCATTGCTTTCATGTTTACAGTTTTCAGCACAACATTTAACGAAAATATAATTCATTCGAGTCACAAGCATTCTTAGTCAATTAGACTAAGAACGGCAGAAATATGTTCTAGGTACTCTACGCTTATATTACGAGCATCTAGATTTTAGTTCTAATATAGTTTAAAACTTTGAACGGAAAAAAGGTTTTTCTTTTTAAAATCTTAAAAATCTTGTCAGAAATCTTAACTCTTATTAATCTTATTAACTCTTATTATCGTGTAACTACTTGCTTATCTTTACAAACATGCAAGCACTGACCTGAAACATTATATACTGTTCAGGCTTCGTTACAATGCCTACATCTAGATGTACTCGTAACTAGTCGCATCTTGATTCCTCTAAGTTGAGTTAATGATACTGTCACTGCATGCTTGACATAAATATGGCTTTAAATTTGTAGATATATTCTTTTTGCTATCTTTCTAATTATAAATATTGAGGTTCTTTTCCTTACTTCCAATGACAGTGGTTTTAAACTTAAGAACCTTCAGAAATACCTCTATAGTACTATTTATTGGGTCCAGAATGAAATGATACAAATTTAATTGTATGTTTCATAGATGTAATTAATTACCTATCAAATAAAAAGGCGTAAAAGTGAAAGAAAATTTATTTTATAAAGTCAAATAAAATAAACCGTTGTATACAAATCAACAAATTCGTTTCGTATTTCGAACGTTTTTTATATTCTTTGTTCATTCATCAACACATTAATTATTTTAATGTTAGGTTTTGAAGAAAATCCCTTAAAGTTTTTACATAAAGTAAAAATAATATTTAATATTATAGTCTCCCGTATTTTTAGGTTATCAATGCGAATCCCCTTTAAGAGATAATGACGTAGATGACGATAGTGATAAGACAAGGAAGCGTTTCAGTTAGTGAATTGAACTCACCCTATGCAGCGGTCGCACGCGCATAAAACCGCGCAACGCAGACGCTCCGGCGCATACGCACGCACGCCGCCGCCGGAAACGTAAGTATTCCTGAAATATTTTAAAATACACACTATTCGATACACAAAATAAATATATATAATATTTGTGAAATATAACACTTCATAAATAAATAAAACTGTGTTAGTGTAGTGTAGTGGAAATAAGGTAAGCCGAATAATGTTGTTTTATTAAAGCTTTACTAATATTTTAAAAATTATTTACATACAAAATAGTTTCAAGAATATGTGATTAATGAATACTATTTATTTGCAATTGTGAGAGTTAGATAATATATAATTAATATCTTAGTGTTTATCTAATATAATATAAATATAATATAATACCAATATTCGCAGTGGCAACATTAATTTTTATTTATTTATTAGGTAACGTAATAATATACAAATCAAGTACATTATACAAAATTTTTACAGATGCTTGACAATATTTATACATATTATGGATTCATATTTTATTCACTTAAATGTTGGCTATTTCATTAATATTTGAATTATGTAGCTGGAAAAAGAGAACATCAATTAATTAAAAGACAACTGAGACGGTCACATTTTCAATGTCACGTTTAAAAACAATATTATTATTACAAACGAAACTTGTTACAAAGGCTATATATATAGGCTAAGTTTTAGTTTTGATTTGCAATGCTTTAAGAGCTAAAATAGCCTGCATGACATCTATAAGTTTTTATTTTTTTTATAGGTGCTTACGTAAACGATATTTTTTTCTCCTAGATTTTAAAGATAAAATTAGGAAGTAATCAAATTGATTCATATATAAAATAATTTAATTGAAATAAAATGTTTCAATTATATCAAAAAGTTAAGAGCCTAACGGTGCCTTTTTTGTATGATGAATTTGTAAGATGGAAAATGTCAGAAGTTAATGATGGGCAAAAATACGCAAAAGCCGCAGCCATCACCGTGACATCAGCGAAAGAATCGCGTGATACGCGGGAAATTCACGCAAATGTCAAACTGTTTTTGACTATTTCTTTTCACTGCGTTCTGTTTCCTTACATATAATATATATCTTTAATTTAAGTTTCTATACATTAGTAATTTTAAATAAAAAAAATATAAAAAAAAATTCCAACTTGGTTATTATTTATTTAGATAATTTAAAAAAAATTAAAAGTTTCCCAAAACGTTTTTTTGAGGTAAAGGTAAGGTAACACGTAAAGGTAGATACTATTGTCATACAAATGAAAATACAATACATTGTTGTGGTCAACGGACACTTACTGCATTTATAATCATATTATTATAATCTATTTAAGTTCAATGACCTAGTCATGCGCTTGATGAGTAATTTAAGTTTTATGATGGAGTTTTGAAACTTCTATTAACTTTAGAAATTCATAATTAGCTAACTTTAAATTAAGAATGTTGTAAATCTGACCTTGTTAGTTGAAATTGTAATTAATCCTTAATATAAGGATTAACGTTCGTGTGGTATTAAACTTGTACGTTAAATAAAAGCTCTAATAAAAAAAAATTACCATTTTTTTTATTTATGAACAGAATAATGAAAACTACGGATTAAAACTACTTAAATATACGTTCAATATTACGCTTCAAAGAATTAAAGTAAAAAATTACACTTAAATGAGACTTCAGTATATAATAGATATAAATATATTATATTAAAATAATCGTATTGTTGAAAAACAGTACTAACTGTTTTACTAGCTTAATCTTATATGTACCTATTCGGTTCGGAAAAATATAAAAATTACCTACATTTTCGTAAACTAATTTGACCTTTAACAAAAATCAAACAAATCGATCGTAATGGGACTGTCAAGTCGAACAAAGGTTTCACTTTCGGGCGGTGACCTTAGTTCATAAAGGATAACGACACCTATGGGTGATACATCGAGTGTTTTGTATTCTATGGAGTGCTGCAACGCGGCAACTGCCATTGACAGTCGATGCAGGTGCAACACATGCGGAATTGCGTCTACAGTTATTGATTGAATGGTCGGTTATACCATAATATAGATGATTCTTTGATGTTAGTTCAAAATACCGACATCAAAAAAGGAGGAGGTTAAAAAAAGGAGGTATTGTGTAGGTATATATTTAGTGACCAGATTTTTATTCGTCTGTCGTTGTCGTTTCCAAACTTCGAAGTTTAAACTAATTTGGCCTCAAAGTGCTCTCAAACATCAACTTTAATAAGCCATGTCGATGTCAAAGCGACTAGTTATTCCAACTTATTACACCCATTATCGATTTTCAAGAAGTTTCCAAAGGCTATAAGTACCGGTTTATATATTTAGTCCCCTCAAAACATTGAAAAGTAGAGATTCACATACTAAACTAATAGTTAATTTAATTGTAAAAAAACTATTTACAAATATTTTCTATTTTTTAGTTCGGCGTTTTTCCACCTTTTCAGATTATAATTTTGTGATAAGTTAGAAATACAAGTAGATAATTATTAATTATATATTTTTTTCAAAATTTATTTACGCAGTTGTACATAAACAGTGGCTAATCTTGTTTGTTGAATAAAGGACACTAAATTTGCATTGATAATTGTATTTAATGTGGTCAGATTCTTTGCAGACGTCTAACCGGTTTGTTATTCATTTGCTCAAAAGGCGTTCATTCAAAGCTTTCTCTACATAATGTGACGATACTTAAGTTTTATAATAGCTTGCATTTATGGCAAGCCGGTAGCCACTTTCAACTTAGTACCATTATTAAAATACACGATGACAATAACAATATTTTATTATATTATGATTATTATTTATTTGTAAGACAGAAAATTTTTTCTTGGATTTAAAATTATATATATTGGTTGTGGCCAGATCCATTAGAGTTTCAGTTAAACATCTGAAATAAATTGGAAAGATTTTCTTTATATTTATGGAATTTCTGACGACTAGGCATATCCTTGTTTGATATTAATCGTCCAAAATACATTTAAATAGTTATACATTGAACTTGCTACCGTACGTAATTCAAATTTAAAGAAATTACGATGATACTATAACGTACACAAAGCGAGAAATTGGGTCCAATATAAATAAAATTAATATCTTGTTTCTTGAATAATGATGGAGATAGTTGTGCAAAATAATATCGACACCTTTTATATTCGGCCTTTTTATGGTTTGAAATAGATTAGAAATAAGATAAAAAGTGTGACAAATCAATGCCCGTCATTCGCTCTGTCCATTAAATACATTTAAAAACAATGAACATAGTAGAACGTAGTTTAATAAAATTCTGTAACATAACCTTCGGGATGAAACTAGTAAAATTTGCAAAGAATTTGTTTTATCTATTATTATTATGAAAGTAAACTTATCTACTATTTGAGGCTGGACATGGATGTCTATGGGTTGCAGTGACTACTTAACATAAAGTGGACAGCATGCTGTTCGCTACTCATAAACGATACAAGAAGAATGTATTTCCATAAACTTAAACTCTTGCGCAAATAAGTGTTTTTTACTATATGTGTCTGTGAAGGTATGAAGTAATCTATGCTTCAGTGAGTTCGCACAATATTAGATAACATAGAGCGTAATGAATATGACGTACTGTTTGAATGAATGTTACCTATAAATTCATATCAATCGGAACTAGGAAAAAGGTGAATTATTGAATAATACGCAACGCTAAGTGTTGAGTAGAGGTTGCTCTGTTAACCGTTACATTTTCTTTTTTTCCTGTACAAACAGATATTAATAGTTGGAAACATAGACATTTAAAATTAACGGACTTAATGTCAGTAAACCACTTGAGAAGCTACCGTTATAAGTCAAAGATGCGAGAATTTAACTAATGCTGCCGCCATTGTGCTTCACTGCGTCCTAATACGACATTACATCCGTTCATTCTAATTGTCTATTGTGGTAAAACTTCTAATTGTCTATGTTTGTAAATCAATGGATGCGTAGGTACTGTATTCAGTTGAAAATTTTTTTTTCGATGCAAAATTCACTGCTTTAAGTTGTATTTATTGCAAACAAACTTTTAATATCTACCTAAGTTATAATAAAACAGTTTCTTTTTTATATTAGGCTTAGAAAAGTTAAATTCAAAGACAACTTGCAATTAAAACGTAAAAATACGATTTACGAGTTATGTTATAACAACAAAACTATAGCCATAAATAAACCAAAGTGCATAAATAATTAAAAATTTAAAAACGTTAACAAACGAACTAACAAGAGTTTGTCAAGCAATATGTATTCTCTTCTCACAAATCTCGTAACGGCATTGAACTTGTTAACGGGACGTATTGCTCCACTTGTGTCACCCACTGACACCATGCCCCTCTACCATTGTGCAAATACAAAAAACTTGCCTAGCCCGCTAGCGCGACAATCAACACAAAGTTAAGCAAGTTCAAGGCTTTGATGACAGCTACAATGAGACTTACTGGAGTGGAAACAAGGTAACCGTTATATGGAAGCACGAAAAGTGTGAAAGTTACTAAAGGTCCTCGCCCACAGCGACTTTTTGCTGCTGATGCTGCCGCGCATCCGTATTGATTCAGCGGTCGTTATTTG
>DWQL01001634.1:0-11053 GCA_018231265.1 Noctuana haematospila
GGTACTTACGTAGTAACGATGAAAAGTACATAAATAATTTAATTATAAATATAATATAATATTTTTTTAACTAAATTAACACAGAACAGATTATATAAGCATTGTATGGAATGAAGAACAAGATAATAAATAATAATTGATTGTTTAGCAATCGGTGGTAAGTAGGTATTTATTTTTTGAAACTTGTGTAATGAGTTTTTTTATAGAATGAATATTCTTATATGGAGATCTAGAGAATTAGAGCAAGGGTATTAATATTTAAATTATCTACTGAGACACTTTACGTTCAATGAATTATTCATTTGAAATCTTCATCAAGTCATAGTGTTTAATGCCTCATGCTAATATAAAAAAGATCTATGTAGCATAGGTACCTACTAATTCTTGCAGTGTACTGCGTATCGTATGTACTGTTTCTTTCTAATATTTCAAAGCTATTTTTTCTGAATACCTATTTATTAAACTTGGTTCAACATTTTCTAAAACTTTGTAATTTAATTGCAAGAAAGAACCATATTACCTAGGGCTGGACTACATAAATAATATCCTCAATCATCTATTATTCGTAGTTAGATGGTTTAAGGTATATAACAGAATTGAAACTATTATTGACTAATACCATAAGTCTATTTGGATCATTAACAAGAACGATATTACTATCTGTATTGATAAGGCTTCAATGAGGTTCGAGAATTAGACTGACCTCCAGGCGTTATACCAAGGAACTTTTTGTAGTTTGTGTGACTGGACACTTTGGCAAGATAAGGCTTTGATAAGTCTTGAAATGTCACTCGAACTTCTCTAATTTTTTTCCTAAATATGCGTAAACGGCGACGTCGATTGTCCATATAAAATTCTGTTTCGATACAAAGAGCCGATTCCGCAATATCAGGCAGCGCACGCCAGTCGGCTTCGGTTTCGTCTTGTGGCCAACTAGCGATTTCTTCCAATTCATCTAATTCGTCGACAGCCACATCAAAGCTGGGAGTCGAGTCATCATCTGGCGGGACAAAGTAGGGATCTTCCATATATTCCAAGCTCGCTGGCCCCATGCTTGCTTCTCCATGGTTGGCCATAGCCCTGTCTATCTTCCTCGCCCCCTTCGACCATGAAACATATTTTCATTAGGAACTAAAAAACCGTCCGCGTGAAATGTTTAACAGCACAGATTAATGTAATGCACATTGGAGACAATGTTAAAAGCGCAAATTGAAAATCATCACAAAAACTTATCGATATAGCATATTGGCTTCACATAAACATGGTATGATTAAAATAGTAACACTGTGCGCGAGATATTTTTCCGTAGCACTTTATAACAATATATTATTATGTCCGTTTCCGTTTCTTCCGCCACGTCGGGCCTAGCGAGCACGACACGACCACCCGAGCACGTCTCGCGCCGCTGCCTGAGTGCTTGTATTTGCCACTTTCACCAACAACTACGCGAGCTGTAATCTAGACATTTTTATATAACGATCTTGACCCTCAATCGCATGATTAATAATAATCATAAAATGTATCAAACCGGAATACAAGACATTCAATGTGGTATTACTTATCCAATCGGCTGGTGGCCGCGCTGACTGCAAACAAAACAAAGCCAAAAAGTGAGCTCACCTTGTACGGCTAAAGTTTATTGACAGTGCCCCGGGCGAGTGAGAGGCGCGAGCGCACCGCGCTGGACCGTCGACGCCGCATAGAAGAGTATATTACGTCATCGACACCTCTTTGCAACCACACAAAAAACTGCAGATTGCACAAGAATGACTCACAGGCGTTTCGAAACTCTTAAAATTTCGAAGTATAAACATTATCACTATCAGTAATGAAATTTGTATCTCTAAAAGTTTAGATATAGATAGGTAAGTATATGACGTAGATAAGTTTACATAGTATTTTATGAATCACAAAGAAGACGGTATTGATGAGACACTACCAACATACTACACGGTTAATAATACACACTATAATACATAGGTACTATCATTATAATGTGACAACTTGTTGAAATGCCGATGGATGTTGTTGAAAGAAGATTAATGAACATCAATCAGATAGGTATTGTAAGATAACAATAAAGACAGGTATTGAATCACAACTAAGTTAGTTAGTAAAGGATGTAAACATAAGCAAGGCGGGAAAGCAAATATATTTTAAGTATGAAAGTTACTCTAATTTAAAATATTATTATGATTGTTTTCTTATTTAAGTTTATATCTCAAATATAAACATGTTTAGGAACTTCCATTGAACCTCAACTCTTAGTTCCAACTCGGTTTGGTAAAAATTTTACTTTATATACTCCCGCTCACTCTATTACTTTTTATAATACTGTGACGGTAGTCTGACGTGGTGAATAATTAACCTACAATAATCCGCTAAGCAAGGAGCATTAGCAGAGCAGTAACAGTATCATACATGAGCATACATACGTTAGCCTGATCTGGGTGGCTTTATTCATCAATTTCATATCTTTATAGTATGTAAGTCTTCATAGCCCAGTTCTTATGTTCTATTTCTATATTATCTACCAAATGGTTGTCTAGATGAGATTGCTACCTTAGCAATAAGCATTTCAGCCACTGTTACTTACCTTTTTATAAATTAGTGTACTATATAATGTATAAGGTGTACAAAAAGAATATTTCTTATTATATTAACAAGTGAATGGATTAAAATTCAAGTTAAATATTTTTACTTGTACTTTATGACCGTACTATATTAAACTGGTTTTATAAGTTTCATAAAGTACATAACATAACCATAAGTTTGAAACAATATCAAACTTTAACTGTATAGGTGTCTCACTATGCCTACTTTGAAGTTAGTTACATAGAAGATACATCTATATTGATTTATCCAGTCTTTTATTTTAGTAACAAACATAGTACTTTTTAAACACAACTGAAGCAGATAATACCACTTATTATGAAGTAGTACTTTGTATATTTCCGGGCCATTTAGTGAAGGAGACCTGACCCCAACGTCACGGGCAAAAGGGATGGAAACAAGACAATAGAGATATATATATATATGTTTCCCAGTAATAAATAAACACATTTACCAACAAAACTGTTGAAAGAATCAGATGATTCAGAGGACTCTTAAAAAATCACGTACAATGAAACTTAGCTAGGCAGGTATTTTTTAATTTGACGTTTTCCATAAATACATAAATACACACAAAATACAACAATTAAAAAAAACGTCATAAAATCTTCAGAGAACAAAAGTTGATCTACTACAAGTACCTAATAAGGTACATGCAATATTCAATTTAACCTAGCTTGGCTAGGTAGGAGAAAGCATAAAATTTACGTATACGATTTTATATTAATGTAGCATCTATAGTAGCGTCATTATTTATTATGATATACAATATATACATATATTATATATAAACTTACTTAAAATTATATTGTACATTGGGCAATAACAGTTATCCTAAAAACTTAAACACTTGTAATAAAATATTAGACTTACCTGTCTGTACACCGCTCATGTTCATCAGATTATGTCAATCAAGCTGCCTCAATCTTCGATATTTACTTTATTAACATGTATTAACTCTAACTACAAAGTGCAAACTACAGTTTCGCTACGTTATTGTAAAACAAACGAAATTTTTATTTTACTCTGGCGATGATTAGGTTGTTGATTTGCCGTTCAGAGTTTAACGTGTTTGTATCTTCGTCACTATTCTTACTAAACCAGAACCCAAACTGAATAAAAGAATTAAGAAAGACTGTGGAACGAAATGATAATGATTATAATTTTTTTATCAATCCTTCAAGATAAAAATTACAGCAGCACAGAAAAGTACTCTGTGGCTGTGGCACAGAGCGAGCAGTATTGGTTTGGTTGGTGTGGTGTCAGTGTGTTGCCAGTTGCCAATATGCCAAGTTGCCATTGATCATTTACGAGATTGCCGTCACAGAACATAAATTGTCGTACACTGTGCATTGCGTCATCGACTAACATAGAGAGACTAGTTCTTAAATTTCTTAAAAGAATATTAATTATCTCTAAAGCGGGAAGGCGTCATATAACTTTTATATGTGTAAGCAAGGTAAAAACATTATAGTTATTGTCTTTATTTGCGTATAAGGAAATTTTTATTTTGCCTCTTAACAAGAGGACTGTCAAGCTATTTTGATTGAGATATTATTTGAAAAAAATCTCACTATTTTCTCCAACAGGTGGAGTGGAATAGACTAAGATATAGAGTGGCAAATTTGGGTAAAAACGACGAAATTAGCTATTTGACAAAAAAAATGGTCCCCATAATCGCACCCTATCCATAATTAATAATTATGCTTGTTGTAGTTTTATTTAGAGCGCGACTGTTCTCTAATTGCCGTAAAATTGGTATTTTTAGTTCAAATAGCAACACTGGCACAAAGCACTTGACTTGTTGATGTCATAGATTGATGAAGTTGTCTTGTATACACTATAGCAACTGTCAAGTGTGGCAACACTGGCAACCACCGATTAGGTACGTAACCTAATCCACTTCCATAGATAGATAGATAGAGATAACTTCCATAAACAAATATATAATAATTTTCTAAGTAGTCTGTGATCACTTTTGTTATAGTCTGTGATCTCCGACTAAATTTGCCAATCACTATACATTACGTCACTATAATCAAGCATAATTTTACGTTTTGTCATTTCATTTGTCATTCTTCGTTTTAGTTTCCTTTCCTGTCCTGCATTCGGGTGAATTCTTCTTTGTTTTAATAATCTATAAAACAAGACTCTTGGGTTTTCAATTTATTGCAAATTTAGTGAGGTAAGTAAGGTCCCATTACACTAATAAGATTTCAATAAGTAGGTAGTTTGTTAGTTTATAACCAGTAATTCAGTTGTGCTAAGTTAATTTTCAATCAGTTTTCATATTTGCTTGCACGTATTTTTTAAATTAAACTTCATGCATGATTACATTGATGATTTCAAAAGACTAATTCGGTAGTAAAAATTTTATTTTTCGTCAGTCTTACTAGTTTTATACATTATTTAATTAATAACTCTATTGTGTAATTAGGTAACGTCTCGGAGGATTTACTAAAATGTCTGCAACTGCATTGTTTGGGAATACATCTGCGCTCGGAGGCAGTTCTGGCGGCAACAAACACTTGGTAGAGTTCAGAGCTGGCAGGATGACGCTAAAGGGCCGCATGGTTCACCCTGACAAAAGAAAGGGTCTCCTGTACGTTTACCAAGGGGAGGATTCACTCATGCACTTTTGTTGGAAAGATCGTACTACAGGCGAAGTCGAAGATGATCTTCTAATTTTTCCTGATGATTGTGAATTCGTAAGGGTTAGCGAGTGCACTACTGGCAGGGTGTACGTGCTAAAGTTCAAGTCCTTTTCAAAGAAGTACTTTTTTTGGATGCAGGTTTGTAACTAAATGAAGTATTTTTTACAATCACATAACATATATAGGTTATTTATTTTAAGTTATTGATATTTTAATAAGGATGTGCGATATTTGCATTTAAACAGATATCAAGCTCGTATTATATTATTATCAGCTTCGAGTAGGGTTGAATATAATGTGTTGTGAATGGGAAAATGTGTTAGGTTTAGCCTGTTATGGGTACTGAGGCAAATTTGTTTCAATGATTAGTTTGATGATTGTTTTGAGTTTGAATTAGTTTTGTGTGTAAAGTATACAGGATTGTTGCATAACATCCCAGAAGTATAACATTATTATGTAAGTTCCCCCTTTTTATGTAACATGTATGCTATATACCTAATGTAAACCTTTTTATATAATAATTGTGTTATCTAGCTAACACATAATATCTTATTTTTATTTGAGAATTGTATGTCAAACCAGGTGTTTTGGGTTTCTAAAATGTTTTTAGTTTAATATTTTAATATGATTACACCAGGAGCCTAAGACAGAGAAAGATGATGATTATTGCCGTCGCATCAATGAAGCACTGAATAATCCACCAACATCTGGGGGTCGGGGTGCTGGCAGTGGTGGTGCGCAAGATGGGGAATTGCAGAACCTCCTCAATAACATGTCTCAGCAGCAACTGATGCAACTTTTTGGAGGAGTTGGCCAGATAGGTGGCTTGTCATCACTTCTTGGAACTATGGGGTATGTGTTTACTTTAATTAGTTATACGTTTTTCTGGTGGTCTTTATGTATCTATATATATCTATAAAATAAGTACATACATAACTAAAATGAAAATAAGAATAATAATAATGAATGATATATTGTGTTACTTGTTGTGTAGTGTACAAATGAAATAATTAATGTACTTTGCAGTAACAACAGCAGCAGCAGTGGAAATTCTAGCACTCGCCCTTCTGCCGGCAGCGGAAGCAGCTCCCGCGGGGGTAGCGCGCCACGCACCACTGAGGCCCCCGCAGCTGGCCCTCGCGCCGCTGCCCCCGCCGCACCTGCCGCAGTCGCCACACCCGCTGCCCCTGCAGCACCAGCGCGCGCTCGCGACGCGCCTGCTCCCACCGCCACGCCACCCAATACTGCCAGCGCTACGCAACCTAGAGGTATGCTACTATGTTGAGATGTATTATAGGTATATGTGTTAACTTGAACAGTTTGCTTGATAAGCAAATCACTGCTGCCTTCGTAACTTTCAATGATTTGCTTGGAGGAGTGTGGATGACGGGGATACTTTTGCTTGAGGTAACTATTTTAGTCCTCATGATCAAGCTTTCCGCATACTATCTTAGATACTTTAATCCTATTTGAAATTTCATTTCAGGTAAACAATTAAACATAATATTTTACTAAAGTGAGATTATGTAACATTTTATACGTAACATTAAAATTATTCAACAATTGATTGAAAGGTGGTCAGATATTCCTGTCGGACTTGCAACGCTACTTCTCCGGGCTTGGCACCGCTCCGCCGGAGAGCGAGGGCAGTGCGGGCGGCGCGAGCGCGGGCAGCGGGACGGCCGCGGGCGGCGGAGCGACGGCGGGCGCGGCGCGCATGGACCTGGCAGCGGCGCTGGCGTCGGCCGAGGTGGTGAGCGCGGCGAGCGAGCCGACCAACGCGCAGCAACTAACAGCACACCTGCCGCCCGCTGCCGACCCTGCTTGCTCGCAGGACGATGTAAGGACCACACTGCTCTCACCGCAGTTCGCTCAGGTGAACCTATAAGTATTGCGAACTCTCCCCAGGAAGCTTGCTACCTACCACACTGGTTAACGGTGTGCGTTATACGATCAGATGGTGTTGTGTTGACACTCCATTAAAATTGAGAAAAACATTTCAAATTTTCCTGCTTTCATCATAATAGCCAGGATAGTGTGGTAGTTTTGTATATTTTTTCAAATTTAAAGAATAAATTTTGCTTTTTGCATATCTTTGTAGCGAAAATTTTTTTCTTGAGATTGATACCTAAATATGTTTCTCATCAAGTTATAATTATGATGAGAAAACAACATTTTAAATAAAATTCATAGTAAAAGTTATATACTTTATATGATGAATACCACTGTATACCTGAACATGGCATTTGCGAAAAACTATAACAATTTTGTTTACATACGCAAAAGTATTTCATGTCTAGCTGAAAAATGTTCTGGTGAATTGAACTAATTTGAATACTAACAGGAAAATTCATTATGGTTAGTTTTATTTGACTCTATTTTTCCAGTAGGCTTTATTAATATAGTTACTGGTGGTATCATCATCATTTTAAACACAACACTACCCAACCATCGACACTTACTGCTTTGACTGAAATAAACAGTTTATCTTACTACATATTAGAATCATTAGAAAGGCTGCATTTAACTGCTGACAATTAACAATTAACTTGGCACAAGCTCACACGTGGTGACGCATAACCATCTTATCTGTATAATATTTATTATTCACGATGTTAATTAATACTATCCAATCAAATAATTAAAATAATATAGGTTTTTAGACATTTATTTTATTCTCATTAAGACATGTAATGCTAATACAATACAAATTATATTCATAGTTTTGGGGTACAGGGTCTGGGAAATGGTAATTGCAACATTCACAAGACTTCAACACATGTTTTGACATTTTAATATAAATTCTCTTATCGTTTTGGTTTTATGTATTTATTTATGCTTGAGTTATGTTCTATTTTTCAGGCTGCCAACCAGTTTTCTTCTGCACTAACATCAGGTCAGATGGGTCCCGTGATGTCGCAGTTTGGCTTGTCTTCGGAAGTCACTTCGGCCGCCAATTCCGGTGATATGAAAGCATTTTTCAAAGCTTTAGAGACCAATAGTTCTTCAGAAGGCAACAATTCTCAAGAAAGTGAGAAAAACAATGACGAGAAACCAAAGGATGCTAAGAAAGATGACGATGATGGAATGCCCCTTGATTAATTAAATTAATCTATGATATACTTGACTTGTATCGTCATTTTTATTATTCATTAGGTGTTTAATGTTTTAAAATTTTCTTGTAGGTGATAGCTTCTTACAATTATTTGAGTAGCAATAGCTCTTTCTTTTGATACAAAGGTGTTTCAATTCTGTAATCAATAAAGATGTTAAAATTTTCCTTTTGTTTTTAATGTAACTCCTAGCTACCTTTTTGTGCTATCTTAGTTATAGGATTTTGACATCCATTGCATAGATGTATTATAAACTGTTCATTGCAATGTTTGACAGTACATGGTACCTATATAATCTTAAGGCTAATCTTTACGTTCATCTATGAGTTAATTTGTTTGCAACTGTGTGACGCATAAATTTATTGTCTTTACAACTATATGGCTGACTTTTCTCGTTAGTAAAATTTTTTTCAATTGAGAAATCAATATTCACAATTGGCTGCCAGAAATATGCATTGCATTGCATGCGTCTTACTCAATGCTTTAGGCGCTCGGCACTGCTCTGCGAAATAGTTATACTTACAAAATAATTTAAATCTCCACAAAGTGCAATTCCAGCGGTGGATGCAATTGTCGTCTAGAACAATTTCCTGCCTTAATCATTTAAGACGATGATTAAAGGCATTAGAAACCTTCCAAATCGCTCAAGCTAGAAGCTAATATAGCGAGCACTTAAGATGGCTTTTGGCTACTTCATACAAAGAAGAAGAAAGAAAGAAAGAAAAAATGCTTTATTGCCACACAAAAATTACAACCTCTAATTTACAAATGAGTTTAAAAAGTGTGTGCAAAGGAAGAATCTCAGCTTCTGCTAGCACGAGGTACCTAGTGCAGCGCTGTTCGCGCGCAAAGATTCATTCCCGTCTCGTGGCGTGGGACCCGAAAATATTTTTGAGTATATTTTTTATTTTGGTTAAAGTGAATCCAAGACCCTTCGAATCGCATATCGGCATGGTAACATTGGTAACAACGCGGGTCGTCATTTTCTCGTGGAATTTTCTTGTTCGTTCGTCTGTGGATATAACGGAACTATTTAGAAAAAGTAAACTGATTTTTATTTGGGTTGAGGTGGTTCAGAATATAAATTCATACTGGGTTAAAAGGAAAGGTTGGTATCCGTGGAAACCCCAGAAGATCCCGTTAGGGTGTTCAACAGGGAACGGCAACCCACTAGAACTCGTAAATTAGTTGAAGATTATGATCCGGTCCTCATGTTACAAATATTTTTTTGCAAATTCGTGATGTACTTAGTACATCGTAGGTACCCACATAATACTTCAATATTATCTAGATCAGTTTTAACGTAAGAAGAAGCGAAACTACCCATTCCGGTTAACGTAATGAATGTAAAATCTATGTTGATCAATACTTTAATAAATGTGCTCAAATTAAATTCAGAATGACTATATATGTACCTACTACCTACTAGGATTCTAAGACTCCGTATTACGTATATAGATTTAAAATTAATCCTTAGTGCCTAGTCCAAGGAATAACTAGATATTCAAAATATTGTAAAATATATTTTTTACGTTATTGTACATATCATTTAATAAATAGTAATAATATTTTATAATTTGAGCCAATTCTTAAGTGTCATTTTAGTTGTCACTGCTGTCAGACGTCAATTGTATTTTAGCGTGTCAAAATTGCAGTAAAAGTGTCCACAGATAAAATTACTGGCAGCAGTTCAGGCTCAGTTACGCGTGACCTCGAGAAGACGCGGGGACAGAGGGGCGCTGGGGAATCCTTCTGGCGCCAGACCGGCATCGGCGTCTGCCCGCGCCCCACTCCCCACGCTCCGCCGCACCGCGCAAGCCCACTCGAAATAGACGCACGGTGATTTACGCCTCGGGCGTATGAGTAAATATGTTGCTTGCCTGCCTGCCTTGGCACGTCCGCCCGCCCCCGCTCACCGCCGACCGTTTGCTGAATGCCGATCTACCTCGCACACCTCGGCTAGTCCGCGTTCGATGAACGTTGAACGAATCGCGGCGTTCGTTTAGCTTCGTACTGCCCCATACTCGTACAATCGCAATCCACGTCTCCAAACTGCACGCGTGCTATGCGATCGATGACGTAGCACTTTATATGCACGATCGCGAGGTAAACGGTGATCGGTCGCCGTCAAGGTGATTATTACCTTTCTGACCGTAACTACTATATCTGCAGAGACAAGAGATTGTTAATTATGCTTATTACACATTGTATTTAGATGTTAATTAACTAACAAAGGAAAGAATAGTAATTAACCTGTGTTTAAGAAAATTTACTAAACGTTTTTATACATTTTAGAAGTAGGTACTTCCTTACTTAATATTTTTAGAAACAAAACTGCGCTTTAAAGATCGCCAAACCCATACACATTGCATGTGAAATGGAGTACTTAGATTAAATATAAATAAAATTATTGTAGGCGCTGGTATACTTATTCAGTAAGGATCGTTCATTAACGAGCGGTTAGCGAGCGACGCGATGGCTTTCAGGAACAAAAAGCAGCAAAGACCGGTCCACAGGTTCTTTGCGCTTCGAAATAACTTTCTGTCATCTTCATTCATTAGGTACGATCATTTGCAACCACAGCAATCTAAAAAAAACATAACTATAAAGTACACTTCACTTTTATTAAATCTGCTTATTTTTTAATATATATATATACTTAAAATATATATA
>DWQL01001635.1:0-11051 GCA_018231265.1 Noctuana haematospila
GCCGCCGCCGCGCCCGCCGCGCCCCCCGCGCCGCCCGCGCTGGCCGCCGTGCACGCGCTGGCGCTGGCCGCCGCCGCCGACGCGCCGCACCTCGGCAGGTCAGACCGTCAGACAATATACTAAGGGCCGCTCCGCTCCGGGTATCACCCGTTTAGGGCACAAGCATAACTATGAGTAGCGATAGGAGCGGAATGCTCCGCGTGTCACCCACGCGAGGGGCACGTATAGGGCAAAGGTGTAACTACGGGGAGAGGACCGCTTTGTGTATGGGGCAAGTTCATTATTGTGAGGAGCGATGGGTGCTGACCTGACTCTTCGCCCGTTGGCGAACCATGAGTCATATAACACTGGCAGCTCCCACGGCGCTCTACTGAGCACCCAAATGATACCGGTTATTGCTGGACACTGTCGACGGCATTGATTAAGCTTTTAGCTTTTTAAATTGTATTGTAGTCTTCGCATATTGTGTGACGCTCCTCGCCACAACCTGCCTTGAAGTAATTATAATACTTTGATCAAAGTGATGTTATGCATAATATTCTTATATTGTATGTAACGTTCGTTCAGAGTGGAAGCGTGGTCGGACGAGTGGCAGTGGTCGGAGGAGGCGGAGCCCGAGCTGGACGAGCCGGAGCCCCCCGAACACCTGCACTGGCCCGAAACTGCTGAGGTATACTTATTTTATCCTTGGCAATATTCTAAGTTCAGAAATAAATAGTTACGATATTTTCTATGGTGTTGTCGCTTATCGTGTGGGACGCAATAAAAGCTAAAGTGAGATAAATATTTATGTAATGCAAAACATGATAAAACTTCGTCGACACGAACGAAAACACGTAAGAGAGGAAATGGGAATAATTTAGCGTTATTTGTTAATGTGCAGATGGAAGAATTGAGTTGCTCTCCCGCGGCGCCCGCGCCCTCCCTCGTGACGTCAGCCGCCGCCTCCATAGCCTCCATGTGGCGCGGCTGGACCAAGTGAACACACACACACTTAACACGCACGCACACACATACACACACACATACACACACACACACACACACACACACACAAATACAGACGTAGATAAAAGAATAATTGTACTGTTGGCAACAATTTATACGTTCAAGAAACTTTTTAATGATCTATTTATTATTTTAATTGTGAGTTAAAAGTAATTGCTTATGAATTCAGTATGTTAAGTAATTAATAAGTAATTATTGACGACCGGTGTGGGGTCCTCACTTCCTGTGGTCACCGGTCACCATTCCGGTGTGCCATTCGAAGGGTCCGGGGTTCAATTCCCGGCGAAGTAGACATTTTAATGATGACTTGTGTTTCTGTTCTCGGCCTATGTGTTTGTGTAACTGTTTGTATGTGTCCAGTATGTGTGCACGGCGCGCCGGGGGCCTGGCGTGGGCGGCGAGTGTGAAGCGGTATTTAACTATAATATGATGATTCCGCCTCTTGTTCAAATCAGTATCCATCAGTTTAGCCAACGAATTGTATAGCGTAACTAAATAAATAGTCAAATTGTATCGATTACGTCATGTTGATTTTTATATTATTTTTTTATTTTGTAAATACAGTATTTTATACATCATAATAATGTGTTTTAATCTTGTGACTAGTGCAGATAATTAATTAAAGTATTATTTTAAGTGAAGGGATAGCTCCCCCCAGTATTGAACTCGCGCTAACAGTTGCAACGGGCGCTCTGGGACAAAAATTTAAAACATAACATAACAAGTGGGTATAAATAATTTTATTACTAAAATTAATAATTACTCTATGCGATCAGACTAGCAAACAATACTGTCAATAAAACACATTATTATCTAGTAAATGCAAAATTAAATGCAAAAATTATTCATAATAATATTAACAACAAAAAAGATTAATTAAAAATTAAGTCAGTCAAAACAGTTGACAAGTCAATATACTCTTCTTTAGGAAATCACATGAATCGGCGTTTCCGTTAAGGCTTCTATTGTTTTAAATTAAGAATCTTTTCTACCCTCAAATAATTTTATTATCAATATAATCCTTATTACTCTCATTGGCCAATGGATGTCGCGTTTCTATCTCATTGGTCATTTTAGGTGTCACGTGACCGCCGGCTGACGTAACTGACGTAAACAGAATAGGATTAACGAGTTCATAATAAGCTCCCAGGGGCCGACTGAATTAGTATGTTTCAGTACAGACATTGTCTTACAAGTTATACGCTTAGACGCAAGTTGCAACGTGATCACAGTATTTATAAAGCGATTCTTCTTCCTCATGTGTTCACATAACAACACGAGTATCCCCCGAGGGGCCCAGCGCTAGTGCCAACTGCTAGGAGTGTCCGCGGCGCCAGCGCCGCTGCGCCTCCACGAAGGCTTCGTGGGTTTGCTCCACTCTTTCAAGAATTTCATCCGTTGGAGATATTTCTCTCTGCAGTACAAATTAAAATTGAATTGGAGTATTTACGAGTATCTACGAGTATATCTGTGTCGGGTGTAAGTGCACCCAGCGAAGTGAAAAATGGGAGCAAATTTTATACGAGACGACGTAATTTCTAAATCCAATTAATAATGATATGAATTTCTAACAAGACAATAGTTCAGTCGCCTTTACGACATTCTAATGGGTCACAAGTGTCCTTCAGTAGCCTCATCACAGATGCCTCATTTGTGGCTTCATTGAATATGATTAAAGTTAAAAGCATAATTAAAGTATAGTGACATACTGTATGTCTGGCGGGACGCGTCGGGAGAGAGTGGTGCGACACGGTGGTGTCGGCGTCGCTCCGTACCGGCTGTTGTGACGTCACAGCACAGTAGGTCGGCCATTGACAGTGCTGAAAAATCAAAGACTGGAATTGTTTTTCAAATTACCACAGAAACTACGTAACTCCTACTTATCCTAGTGACCAAGTGGGTCAGCATAGTGGGTCAGCATCACTCACTCGGTCTTTGCACAGAGGCTTCTTCCGGAGCCTCCTCGGCGGAGTGGGGGCTGACTGGTTGCTGCTCGACTCACTCTGACTCGTCCGCACGTCCCCAGACCTCACTCCATTCAAGGGGCAGTTGGAATAGCTCGCCGTCTCGCTCACACCCGTGTGAGTGTGCTGGCTCTGTCTCGCTTGCGTCGGGATATACTTAGAGCAGCAAGGTTCGCTACTAGTCAGTTCGATATCTGATTGTAATCGATGCCTTTGCAGATGTCGTATTGTCTTATCTTGCTCTCTTATTTTCTGTTCGTGCTCCCTGGAAACAGTACATTTCGTTTAAAAGTGGTGGGAGGTAGCTATTGAATTCATACGAGAGGGTAAATTTAAAAAATATGTAACGAGATGGAATAGGTTTTTAGTCGGTGGGAGTCCAACATGGCGTTCTGGATCAGCGGCGGATGGCACTCATTCCAAGCATAGATTAACTAAAATAAATTTACGTAATGTCAGTAAAGGACAAGTGAAGTAACCCGTAATAAGCCAAGGCCCCTTGTAGGTATGTACTCACTGACTGATTGACGTCGCTAGAGTTACGTTTACTCTCGCATTCAGTTGTGCTTTATTGCATCCTACTATGACTAAAAACTATTTTAGTAGGTTTATGGGTCCAAGTTTTCTTGGCATTAAACGTCAGTTACCGCGTGAGCGCGCGCTGCCGCCGCAGCCAGCGCCGCACGGCCGCCAGCGCCGCGCGCGCGTCCCCGCACAGCGCCGCGCCGCGCGCGCGCGACTCCTCCAGCTGCTGCCTGAGCAGCTCGCAAGCCGCCTCCTTCTCCCTGCACAACCAGGGCATATCCTCTAAACCCACACTTCTACATATCGTATCATTGAAACTGGTCGCTGGATGCATAATGTGCACAATGCACATGCTCAATATTAGAGATAAAATACCAATAAAACAGACTTTAGTGTATCTACTTGTACATTCAGAAACGGCTGAAGTAACTTTGGTGCGTCATGGGTATTTTCCAGGGTCTAGAAGCGGCCTGGACCTCAAGATACGTGCCTCTATCAACCAGACTACCTTCCTAGACACTCCTCCCTCTTTCATACGGCCATGAACAGCGTATAAAAAATAGAAAGAGAGTACTGACTCAGCGAGGCTGTGCAGGCGCGCGCAGGCGTGGCGCGCGGCGTGCAGCTGGGCGTGCAGCGCGCGCAGGCGGGCGCGGCTCTCGTGCAGCTGGCGGCGCCACGCGCCCACCTGCGCGCACAGCGCCGCCACCTCCTCGCGGACCTCGCCCTTCTGCACAATTATAGAAACAAACAAACAATTATTTATTTCCAAACAAACTATAAATAGAATAGATCTAGACAATCTAAATCCTAAAATTCATTCAGCTCCGAGTAAAGCGCCCGTCGACCTGCATATAATATGACATAATACACACAGCACACGTTGCTGCATGTTTATAAATATGTAACACTTGGGTTAAAAACTAAATATTATAAAGAACCCTTTCTGCTAAAGAGTAGGCTTACCACTTTTTTTAAACCTACTTACTTATACCTAAGTATTAACTTTGGAGTTAAATCTACCTTGTAATAACTTTGGCAAAATATCTAAGCTTGACAATAGTGAAATATGAAATGTGTTTACCTCTTTAGTGAGATTCTCCGTTAGGCCGAGCTCCGCCCTCAGCCGGCTGACGGTCGCCACGTGCTCCGCGCACTGTTGCTGACTCCGCGACAGTTCCTCCGAGCGGTCTTGAAGCAACACTGCACGGTTTCAATAACAATTAAGAAGAAAAAAAAAAGAAAGGGATAAAGTAAGTATCAGAATAATTAGTTGTCTCACCCTGTAGCTGCTGTATTTGCAGATTTAGAGCATTGCAGGTATTCTTCTGTTCGCTCGAGTCCTTCTCTAATAAAGCCAACTGTTGCTTCAAGCTGTTGAGCTATTGGGATTCAGAAAAGAGATATGATTAGCACAAAGTATTTAATGACTGATTTTATAGCAGCTACCATAAATATCAAAATTATATAGTCACGATTAGGCATTTTGTTTATGGATATTGACATTTTTGTGTCTTGCAGGACACATTAATTCTATTATAATAATGGCAGATCCGAAGGGCATACTAGCTTAGCCACTATCTCTTATCAACTAATCCGTATCAAAGCAGCGTGTGGTATTAATTCAGCTCTCCTCCAGTCTCCTAATAGCGACTGATCTGTAAAAGTAGGTACCTATGAGGATTTTAAGAAATACTCCTTGGTTAATTATTTACCTCAAGGTCCTTCAAATCAATCTGCTCCTGATAATTCCGATCGATATTCTCCTTGTCTTCTAGTAACGCTTCTAAATCTGACACCCTCTGCTGGAACTCGCCCAGTTGTATCTATGATAACAAATTCAAGTGAGGTGGCCATGAGTGAGTTTTTAAGGCATTCTTCCTTCAGAAGAATCAAATATCTAAGATTTCAGAGTGGATTATCGTTCTATTAGGTATAATATAGTTATGAAAGTATAATTTCATTGCACTGATAATAATTTGGCCTGATGAGCGTATACCAAGGCCAAGCCAAAATGTGATTCTATTTGAAACAGATTGATATAAAATGTATTGACGTAAAAGTTAGGTAGGCTCGCAAAGTAGCGCATTGGAAGTTTCAAGATCTTCCTAGAAACTATTCATGGCAAAAGTGTATTAGCTCAATACCTCTAGCGTTTCGTTTATTCTTTTCAATTTCATATTCTCATCCTCCAACCCGCAGCTGCAGTTGTCCTGAAAAAAAAAACGAATATACTGAACTGACTAGGAATAAACGTTAAGTTATCTTTACCATCCACCGGCAATTATTTATTAGTAATGAAAGCTACACAAGAATTACTTAGGCAACTTTTCTTAGTTTTCCAAACATTTCCCGTCAAAAAAATATTAGGTAAATGTACAAAACCTGTTATACTGAAACAAAGCAACATTTCCCAAATTCTCGTAAATATTTCCAAAAAGCTGACCTATCAATGTGGAAGTGACAGTCATAAGTCATGAAGCAAGACAAACACGAAAGCGCCATGCAGACGTACAGAGAGGAGGTCCCGCAGCTGCAGCAGCTGCCCCGAGATGTGCTGCAGCTCGTCCGCCAGCTCCGCCGACACCGGTTCCTCCGGCCGCTCCCACATGCCCTGACCCCATACAGGTAATATATAAAACAAAAATGTCGAAGGAAATGACATAACCATTGAAATTTAATTATTTATTTACAACATTCCTCGTTTTAAAGACATATTTAACAACGAATTATAAAATAAATTCACCTATATCTGTAGGTACAAATAAATGTATTTAAGTCAATTTCATCACACATTGTTAGTAAATCAATAAAAAAACTGAAAACAACCCTACCGAATCGTGATTGGAACTGCTTAAGAAGTTCGATATCTCTGACTTCAAGTTGTCCACTTCCAAAGCGATGTCCTGTAAGAGAATAATTTTTTTATACTGATAGTATCAAAAAATTAAAATGTAATTTCCCAAAAATTTATATACAAACTAAAATTAAATAGGTACCTAATGTACCTATGTACATAATATGGCTACGAACAATATGTTCTTAGACTTACGGATAAATTTAAAGATCTAGCAAATGTGAAATATCTGTTCCAACATTGGATGGACATGTGGAAATCTTCCTCATTTGTTAGCATCTTTATTACGCGTAAGTATCTATATCACAAAGTATATGCCTCTAGAATTGAATACCTTGCACCTCTCTAGCGACCACTGCTGCGTGTCCACAACTCCCTCCAGGCGTGTGATACGCCCTGCTTTCTGCTTTTCCATTTGCCTCATGTCCAAGTATGATTGACGTAGCATATCTATCAACTCTTCTTGTTTCGCCGTCTGTGACCATCATAATTATTTTATCACAACTTAGAAGTAAATGCACAATTTTAGGTCCTATTTAACATTGGCCGGTGAAAAATTGATAAGCATTAAACCAATAAAGCACTTTGGAAAGAGCGCTAATCGTCTTGTTATAACTAGTTTTGTGTCTTAGAAGTTCAAATATTTTAGAAATATGGCCTGCAAGCAACAATATCTCATGATTGTTCTCTACCATGTAAGGGAGATCATTAATATACTTGTATTGGAAACAGGAATGGGCCGACAATTGAACCCTGGGGGAGTCCCATCGGTAATAATGATTCAAACTATCTTCTGCTACAAACTTCAACCATGTGCCTTCAACTGTGCCTCTAATACACAAGTGAAAGAGTCTTCTGATTAAAATCTAGAAAGAATGAAATAAGTACATTACTTGCAAATCATTACTGAATTAATCAAATAACTGTACCTGAGGATCTCCCTCCTCACATTTGGAGCTTTAATTTAATAACAAATAACAATAATTGAACATAACATACTGACTTACCTCATAAAAGCATTCTCTATACAACTCCTCGATAATTGAAAGGTTGTCTCGCAAAGTGTTCACCATCTTGCTGTCCACTTCCTAGAAAAACCACATTCGTAATCCCACAATCCCACCCGTTCTCGCGTTAAAATGTTATCAAACATAGCTGTTTTTAAAACGATGAAGTATTTAAGTAAAGAAAAAAAAGTAAAGAAAAAAAAAGAAAAAAGGTATAATTTATGGCCCAAGTTTAAACACTTGGAGTGAAAAAGAACGGCACCAACTCAACGCGAAATTTACTTTTGTAATAACTTGGGACTCGCGCACGTAAAGTATTCAAATTTACAATTAATAAACAAAATAATTAAGATAGATATTATTGAAAGCAAATAAGCTATTCTTATTTAAAATATTTACCGGTGTTTGTTCAGCGCCGTCTGATGGGTCGACACAGCATCCATCCGCAGAACTTCTTGTCATGTGGAGCTGTAGGGCCATACATGTAAACAGTTCAACCATGACTGCCTGCAACACTATTATCACTGCTGGGCAATAAATAGTCTCTATTTACATTCAGGAAAGCTTGGAGCATACAATGAAGCTATGGGTTAATAGCCAACCCATGGTATCGGGTGTTGTTAAACCGCCCAAAGGGCCTTCGACCAGGTTTAACGACTATTTATCTATAAATAAGCCCGCACAGAAGCCTTAATGTGCTTTCTGAACGACGGAAGCGCGCCGAGATTGCTTAACTTGTGGTATCTGAGAATTCTCCATGACATTCTCGGAAGTGAGTCAGTCAGTCCGTGAGACATTGAAAAGTCGTTGTTAGTAATGCTACTCACGGGCTCGGTCTGGTGCGCGCGGTGTGCGTTGCGGAAGGGCTGCGCGCGAGCGGACAACGCCGCGATGCGCGCTTCGGCCAGGGCAAGGCTTTCCGCTTGCACTCGGACCGTCTCCTCCTTGTTTTTTAGCTGAAATTTCTTATCTTATTTAGAACATATCTTACAATTAAGGGACTTTGTAATTAAAAGTCAAAAAGCAACCCTGGAAGTTATTTTGTTGAGTAATATTTCTTATTTGCACATTTATATTTTTGACTCCAGACTTAGAAGTACAACTATTACATTGCAGCACATTATCCTGACGTTCTTGCATTCATTAAACTTCTCCATAATTTTCTCATTTAATATCAACGACTCACGAGTATAAATCTTAAAAGGACCGACTTGCATCGTAGTTACAACGTACGAGTACGAGTAGAGTCATAATTAAAATTATTGAAGTCAACGGCACCATTGACCGCTTCTAAAACAATCTAATTATAACAGCCGCGTACTGCGCCCTCGGTCGTGAACCACTTGAAGGCCAGGCAAGTGACACCACTTAGATTATTAATTAGACCAAAGCACTCGTAATTTTGTATGGACAAACCCTAAAATAAATATTTATCCTTTAATATTGCATAACTGCAACATACTGCAACATGAACTCTTTCTTTGTAACGGGGGGAAAACCATTAAAAGGATATATACGAGTTCGTGTTAACGTGGATATGTTTTATTCTTATCACACTAAAACCCGCGTTTTTATTGTGCAATTTTGCCACCCTCTAAAAAGTGCCGTCCGGCGCAAGCCGCCTCTGCCGTCCCTTCACGCTACGAGACTGGGCCCTAGTCAGTCGCCTCTTACGACAGGCAGATACCGTACCTGAACTACCTAAAACTTAGATACCTGTTTCGGACGGATGTTAACTTATATACTGGATGTTTACTACAGACTCAACTCACCACCTCTAGAGTTGCCATCAGCTTGGTCTCCAAGCAGCGCGAGCGCGCATCACTGGCCGCGCTCTCCGCTATGCTTGAGGCTCCAATGCTTTCCTGTGAAGTTAAACTACAGTTACGATATTTACGGAAAACTTTCAGATACGTAGTTCAGACTTCTTATAAAGGAGTTTCAAAGGTGGTAGATTTATTTCAAGCGGAGAAATATGTAGGTACCTCATCAGAGAAGTTACCAATGCATTCTCTGATTACCTATATTTCTGGACACCTCTTGCCCATATTATACTTTATAGAATATCCCATCTCATCTTACTATCCCATCTTAATATCTTATATTCCGACACATCTTAATATAATAATATTATTATTCCAACGAAAATGCCTCAGGAGAAAGATTAATTTTATTCATAACTTAGAACCGCCTGAAAAATACTTATTAACTTTAATAACAATTTCTGTTACATTTGTAAAAATATACCTAAATAAGTTACGTTTGTATCAATTCACGGTTCAACACACATACATTTATTAATATCTATATTACATAAGGCTATCTACAATTAACAACTCAACACGAACTTGATAATATGAAACGCAGAACCAAAAACGAACTAAATAGGAATAGACAACCGAGGAGCAAATATTATTAACTTTCCATTAATGTAAAAGGCTTTTTGAAATAATTTCACTCGTCTTACTTTATTTTTTTTGTCACATCCGGTGGACACAAATAAGTATAACTGTCGTGAGCGCTATGATGTAGAGATGAATAGCGGTGACAGGAAGATGTTTACGACTGGCGAGTGGCGGGGGACGTAAATAGGTACGAATCACTAAGTAACTCTACAGGTAGACTCACTATTTCAGAGTTTAGACTAATTTTACAGCTGTAAAGGGCTAACAAAAGGTAAAGTCTTTATTTTAAACTTAATCGTCCTACGGCTATGTCCATAGTAGGTACACCACAATGGCGAATTTCAAGTTGGTGGACATTACAATGCCGTTCAAAAGCGTTAGGAAGAACTCTCAAACAAGAAGGTACGAGTCAAACAAATTAAAGTCTTTATTGGTGCGTTATTGATTTGATTAAGATTGTTTTTTTAAACAGTAAAGTAGGTAGGTTCCTTTATCTAATAACCTCAACTTAGCATACTTATTCAAAGTTAATTAGAAAGCAGAGTTGAACTTACTTTCGTAAAATCACTGGTATCCGAGTCACCATACACCAAAAGCCCGTTGAACATCATAGTATGGCATAAACACACAACACACACGATGGAAATTGACATACAAATCGTAAAACCTTTCGCGCACAAAATAAATAGGTATTTATTAGATAATCAAGTCTAAATAATACTAAAACTTTCAAGCACAAAATGAAAACGTTTTTTCAAAATTATCTAATAAGTAATTGTTTACATTAGAATTTAATTTACTAGTAAATTAATTAACGATACAGCTGCTTCGTTCGATCGGATGTCTGAAACTGGATTTCACTGAAAAACGTTAACCTACATAAGTAACGAAACAAATTCAAAGTTTCTAGATCACAACAATAGGTAGATACTATCTTAACGAAAACTTGCACGATGTTCAATAGCTCAGACCAACTTGAATATATAATAAGAATATTTGTGAGCAATCTGCCTTGTTCAGCAGAAAAACATTTAGGTACTAAGTTTTCTTCAATTGAAACACAGCTACGATTTATTACACTAACAAGAAAATTTGTATGGACTTTATTTTTATTTTCACCTGATTCGCTTGAAACTTACAAAATAGCTTTATTAATACAAATAAAAAAACCTGTATTTCTCAGTTTTTCAATATTTTACCATATAGGTTAAAAATACGGATTTGAATGCAAATATTTTGAAATCTTCAAGACCCTTTATCGGACTAACCGTTAATGTTATTGTCC
>DWQL01001636.1:0-11049 GCA_018231265.1 Noctuana haematospila
GCTGCGGGTCGAGAGGTCGCGCGCGCAGACTTGGCCCGCCCACCTAATTGCTGGCCCCACGCAAATAAATATTTTTTATCCACCGCGCCGAGATCATGCTCCTCTTGACCTTAAATTATATCGCGTAAAGCTCTTTTTTCGGAAATTTTAATCGACCCGACTGCCAGCGTACTTCGAATTCCGTACGGATGGCCGAAAAGTAACCGAAACCATGATTCCGCTTTGTGATAACATCGGGACGTCGAATTGTTAATGATATGTTTCAAGTTGAACACAGACGTCATCATTTTTATAGTGTTATATTCGACAAGTCTTTTTAGTTTTGTAGGTACCTACGTTACATTATATAGGTAAGTTGTTAAATATTAATAAGTATGAACTAAGGGAAAAGAACGAACGACTCAATTCTGACATAACACAATGACATTTTGATTCTTTTTTACTTCTTCATGAGGGTCTTAACTAAACTACTAACATATATACAACAGGTATGTACCTAATGTAAAAATGTTTTGTAGATATAACTAGAACGAACTTTGACTTTTCGTTAAGTTGTGCCCAGTGGCTCCAGTGCCAACAAACAGCTTAAAACTTTAGAATCGTTCAAAAATTTCTTTATTTAGCAGTTATATGAATGAAACTGAATTAATTTATGAAATGAAGGTCATCCTTGTTACAGTGAGCTTCTAAAACTGATTTTCAGTGCGTCCTGTTACGAATTTGGGTAGGTACCTAGTTTCAAACAATTAGTCAAACTAATCCAAATTAACTGTCCAAAAAAATTATGTCGAAGCACTGTAGGTATGCCGTAGTCGTAGTTAAAAAAATGCTCTATAATGCTGAACGAACATAATTTACTTAGGTAGGTATAGAAGAAAATTCATTCTTTTTGTAAGTTTAAGTATTTATTAAACAAAATATTAAAGACGACAGAAAATGTTTATGCACTTTTGAATAGTGACATAGGTAATGTGTAGGATGTAAGAACAGCAAATAGCATATTAACAAGCGGGGCCCATTGTCCGAGCGATCACCCGAGTGCACATTCTTTTCAAATTGCATTCCTCGCAAGATAGGGATAACTACAACCTATGCAAGATTTTGTAATCCGCAGTGAAGTCTGTATAGGTATGTGGCTTACGCTCGTAGCTCGCTGACTTTCCTGTGCCTAACGAAATTGTCACGGACCCTTGGATTTTATTCCATAACTTTTTTCCATTTATATGAAGACAGACTTTACTTATCTTTACGTAGGCTATCTAGGGATTTAAAAAGTTGTTTGTGTTATTGGCAAAACAAACTTTTCTAATAACAGTGCAGAAACAAAACGCAAAGTAAAAGTACTCGTAGAAGACAAACATTTTATATATGCGGTTATCCTATTAACTATGACACGTGCTACAAAATAACCGCCAATCATTCTTAGTGGTTAAACATAAAGGCTTTAAAAGTACTTAACCTAAATAAGTGTCGCGCACTTATGTTAGTGTGTCTATGGCATTACGTCGCGTCGTAGAATAATGTTAAAGTTGAAATGTACAATCGGCCAAAACTAATAAGTCCATTTTCCATATCGTGTTTACCTACTGTAGGTAGGTACTCACATACTTTATTGATTTATTTGTTTCTGCCGTAGCTAAATTTAATCGTCGTTTAAAAATTTATCGTAGTTAAATTTTTGTGCTTTTTCCATTTTTGCTATTCCGTAAGTTTTGAATTCCTATATATTCATAGAATTCCCATTTGTAACTTCTCTTCCTTTGAAAATATGTTATATTTTACGTAATTATTCTATAAGACCATCATTCAGCATGAAATATAGTAAAATTTACTTTCTGTTAAATTACCTACTAATATCTACATATTAGTTTTAGAAATCTTTGACTTCAGTCACATTTTCTAATAAACAAAAAGGATCGTATCTGCAACGATCAAGCTTACTTTATAATCTGGACATTTAATAATAAGTCTGATTTACCAAACTGTCCATAAGATACCTATCTTATCTACCTAGATACACAAAGCTGTGTACGCACGCTGCAGGCGTTTGCAATCCCCAGATGTCACCGGCGGCCGTAGCGATTTATGTTGTTATTACCGATTCGTCACATCCAACACGATTTCAGACATCACGAAAGCGTGCCACTGACCTCCACGAATTTCCCTTTCTATTGTTTGGTCATTGGTGACAATTCATACATTATTGGTCATAAGCTACGGTCATAAGTAAGAACGATTTATATTGCATTGACTTTGAACTTGGAATCGAACTTCGAAAATTACTCAAACATAAAGTCAGCCAATACCAATAACATGCATGTTTTACTATTATAATAACTCGTACATTACATGTATACAATGTATCTGTCTAGCACACGACGTGACAGCAAAGGTATATAACGTATTCTTGCAATAATTTTCCTTTCGCCCACTTGCGTGAATTACATTGTACCTACTCGTTTCTTACTGTAAAATCAGGTACAGTTAGTATAGAGAACTGAATCAATTTAAACGTTAATTGCTGAATCAATGAACCGTTTAATTAAAGCTGATTTAAATGTACATCTTACAATAATCTTCGTCGTTGGGTTTCTAATTACATAACAATATTTGTGTGGATGATAATATTATGTAAAATTTAAAATGTATTTCTTGCTTTAAGTTCGCGGTATTTGGTGTTCTGGATTTAGGCGTTTAGGATCCAGATGTAGATTTTCAGAAGAATATTCCAGTGTTACACTTTGCGTTATGACAATGGCTGACCGGGAGTAATAATAAACATTGTTCATAAAGGTATTTGTAAGATGTAGCAACTTGAGGTTACAAGAAGCGCGAGTGTCTAGTGTATAAGAATAAATAAATTAACCAATTAACCTACAAACCTCAATCTATTAGACAATAATATACAAAAAAAAAATTTCGGCTTCAAACAAAAATCCTCTCGTTTCGTCAATGTGGTTATTGAACAATTATTCGCAATTGCCGTTTTCTATCCACTGAGTGACTGCGAAACAGAATGACGTGTTGTTGTGCTGTCGGCGCACGCGCATCGTGTTCTCACGGTGCAATTATCGGCGCACTTACCCTTAATTCCAGGCTACCGCCTCCTCCTGAGCCTCTGCGTTTTGCATCTACACCTCGCGGTAGGCCATCACGAAATGTTTTGTCTACATACCTTAGAAGTTACTATATCTAATGCAGGAATGTTAAATAATGACTTATAAGTATAATAAAAAAACCCTTTAAGCAGTGGCGTAACTAGGTAACCAAGGGCCCTGGGGCAAATAAAAAAATGGGGCCACTGCTATCAAAACTGGTAAGGTTTTTTGAAGTAAAATCATTAAATATACAAATACTTAAAAAATGCTAAGCAACTTTATCATCAGCTCTTTTTCGTGCATGGGCAGGTAATAGAATGAATTTCTTACTACAGAGTTGCTATGATTAAACTCGAGTTGCCACCTGTCATATTTATTTTGAAAATTGGAGAAATTTTCAAAAGTTGAGTTCGATTGAGATTCTCTGGTCCCGCCTAGCCCCTTAGTAGCTACGCCACTGCCTTTAGGCAATACCAGTAAAAACTGTCTTTCCTTCGCTCTCGATCTCATTTGTTCTGTTTTTCCTTTAATCGCTCTTTTTAGCTGAACCCAACTGAATTTCTGTAACAAATTACCATTACTTTATCTAATTTAATTTTTTTTTCCTCTTTGTAAAATATCATTTCAGTGAATACCTACCAAGTAATATTAAGCACGCATTGAGGTGAAGAATTTTCCCGATCGTGGGGAGAAACCCTACTCAATAACGTGCGTGGATCATAAAGCGTATTACGTCAATTCACGTCAACAGTTTAATATGAAACTTACGCAATAATTTCTCCTTGAGATGTAAAATAAATAATGCATTAATATCTTACGGCGTACATAAGTATGCTATGTGTATATATGAGAATACTGTAATGATGGATCAGTGCATCGTACCATAGCTAATTAATTCATTATGTAAGTAATTAAAGAAAGGAATTTGCCTGTTTTATGTTACATGCGGCGTCAACGTAAATAAATATAAAAACAAATAAATAAATACGTAGGTTTCTTGTTATTTCGATACATTCAATTTTTCAAAAATCTGTTTACATCTCCGAAGGTTATTCTTCATGCACGCTTTTGGGAGATGAAATTATCTATTGTATATAATTATTTTGTTCGCTCTTGTGCTCATGGGCGGTGCTAACACACCCAGCAAATAGTCAATCGATCTAAACTTATAATTTTTCGATTAAGATCTAACAGACCATCTTTTAGAATAGTACCTATTAACAGCTTTTTAAATGTAAAAGAGAGATTTATCTATAAGTTCTGCCCATCACATAATAATATATCTACTTACATGTTAAATTATATGAAGGAAAATAATATCTAGTCTAAGTTTTCGAACCGTAACAAGCCTCATCATATTGTGTAATTAACCATAAATAAAATTAACTAATTAATAAGTTAGCTACAATAATATCACTAAAGGATTCTAACGTTACGTCATACCTGCGTTACTTTAAAAATAATGTAACGCAATAAAAAATACGAGCACCTGTTGAGTATAAGAAAGTCACGAAGGGAATGACAAAAAAGTCCAATGTCCACAATATTTGAGGTATACAAGTAAATCGCTTAACGACTGATGGAGTCAATTTCGGGACAAATAGTGTTACCAAACAGCGCTTTAAAAATATCGGGATTCGCGATTAATAATAATTGAGGACTGCGCCACTTAATATTTACTATTTAGTGTAGGTCACGTGTATTATATTGTATTTTGTAATGCATCCCACGCTTTTTTTTTTACAATAAAATCAATTATTCTATTATAACTTTTTAAGAATTATTTTCGACTTGCTACCTATTTAAGCCTTTTTTATTAGTTGATGTGGTAAAACTTAACTCTACCTATGAGACCGTCATACGAAAATCCCCCCAAATATCAAAGATCCGCGTCGTTTAGAAATCTGTGGTATCAGTACATAGTATAAAATAAAGTCGCTTTCTCTGTCTGATTTTGTTGTGGTTTTTTTTAATAGATAGAGTGATTGAAGAGGAAGGTTTATATGTATAAACGTTCACAGATTTTCTGTAGTGTATTTAGTAACAGCATTCACCCGTGCGAAGCCGGGGCGGGTCGCTAATTACTAATAATACAAAGCTGAAGTGTTTGTTTGTTTGATTGTTTGTTTGAACGCGCTAATCTCAGAAACTACTGGACCGATTTGAAATATTCTTTTAGTGTAATATAGTTCATTTATCGAGGAAGGCTGTAGGTTTTCAAGCGTTACGTTGCAATTCTTAACGCGGGTGAAATCGGGGGGCACAGCGAGTTAATTATAAAAAAATTTGAGTTATTTACGACAATCCGGTAGTTAATATCCAGTTAGTGTCTCTGGTTTTCGCCAAAACGTTACAAGTAACCGGTACCGGTATTTCAACCCACAACACAGTTTCAACTCATAAAACTTTTAACAGCTTTCGTAGAGAAACGAGCCGTCATAAAATATTTCGATGAAAGCTTGAGATGAAAAAAACACAAAAATTCCACACCATTCTTTATTTTCACTACACATTCATATTCACACAATTAATCACAATTGCATTGCGAATGCATTGTGTTGTGCTTTAATTGAGATATTAACACTTTGACATCGCTAATTAATACTGCAATCAGCATTTCACACTATTTGGATGATAATAAAGTATGTTGAATATGTCTGTATGTAACCATTGAAAGCGGGAAAACTCTCATAGATAATAAAAAAAGTTGTTGTGAATCTTTTAACAATAACACCTTTTGATGATACCGTATAGTTACGGAGATTTTACGAGTAAATATCAAAATAATAAAACCGACAGTTAGTAAAAGTTGGACACGAAAGTGACTGGCATCTTTTTATGTGCCAAGATGTTAAAAACTGCTTACAATTAGCTCGATTCTCTTGAAGATCACAGGCATCGTGGGAAAAAGAATTTTCATTGTAATCGTAATTAATTAATGTTATTTTAACTTTCCCACTTTGCCATAAACCTTACTTTACCATAAACATTGACCCTAAAAATTGCATCAAAATCGGTCCAGTCGTCGAGAAGAACAATTTATCGTAATAGTGGACTTGGCACGCTTTGACCTGACCTACTCACCTTAAACTCTACCCAGTCGCAATGCCATCTATCGGTATTGTGAAACTAAACCACCCAACAACCAAACTTACTCGTACACACAAAAGTTCATTAAAATCGGTCCAGCCGTTTAGGAATTCAGTAACCAACTTTCGCACAGAATAATTAATAAAAATGAATAACAAACTTTATTTTAAATTGACTTCTATTCTTTCCATTGCAGGTGTCGAAGAAGGCCGTGGAAAGAAGAAGAAGCAGCTGAAGAAGAAACTCAAGCTCCTTATTCCTCTGGCTATCCTCGGTAAGGTGAAGGCCATCGCTCTAGTTGTCCTGGCTCTCTTAGTCATCGCCGCATCTCTCTTCAAACTGGCGCTGCTTGCAAAGATCGCATTCATAGCCAAGGTCATTGCTATCGTGAAGGCTCTTATTGCCAAGAAACATGCTCAAGAAGAGCACACTTGGGTGACCACTCATGAAGAGCACCCTCCGAGCCACGGAGGATGGGATGGCGGCTGGTCCAGGTCAAGAAACGAAGCCAACAGCTTAGCTTACTCCGCCTACCAACAATAAGTTAGTAAAAGTTTAAAGAGATTTATTGAACAACGTATGTATTAACGTTAATAATTTATTAAATTGTATGATTTGCTCAGTTAATTGCCAGTGTTGTATGACTTGTATGTTAATTTATTAGGGTGTCTGTGTGTATGCGATCGATCTTGTCCGTTGGTTTTGTCATTTTTTTGTTTGTTTGTTTGTTGTCCGATTTTATTTCTTTTCGGTCATTTTATTTTGTTTTATGTTTCTGTTCTCTGTTTCGACCCAGTAATCTGACTGAAAAGGATTTTTTTGTTTCGTTTTTATTATTATTTTGTTTGTTTGTTATTTTCTTTTGTTTTATGTGGCGTTATTGTAGTATTCTTTTTTTGTATCTATGTATGTACGTATCTTGTGATAATATTTTGTAGTTTATTTTATTTTGTGTATATTTTTATATATCTTATGTATATGTCAATATACTTATACGATTGTCTTATGCCAAATATTTTACCCATATTTCTTTATTGTAATTTCATTTATTTATTTTTATGTACACAATTATGTATATCTAAATCGTAATGAAATATGTCAAATATAATTATTATTCAGTTTTCTGTAAATATGTAATATATAATAACATAATATATTCTTTATTTTATATATTTTATATACATGTAACATATTAATATGTACATACATACATTAAATATAAATATAATTCATTACATTAATACTACTTATATTACGTATATCATATTTCTATGTATATATTTATGTGTATATATGTATATATATCACGATGGTTACCAATGAAGTGAGTTATTGCGTATTTTTTGTTATATTTTCTGTTACTTTTAGTTACATTGTACAGTATCGTGTATCACGAGATGATTGTGTATTATTTATTAGTGTGACTGTGTTTTGTAATCGTTTATTAGTCATTAAATAAACCAAACTGCATCAAATAACCTATCTGTTTTTACTCTATTCAATACTTACTAATATTATTTGTTTATTATCTCCACCAATCCTCATTGGAGCAGCATGCTCCAGGCCTTCCCCGGTTGTGAGGAGAGACCCAACAGTGGGACATAAAAAGGGTTGAACTCAAGGCAATATTATTTGGGTTCAATTTATCGCATCTCGTTATTTTGGAAAACACGTGTACCTTCATATTATTGTAAATTAATAACTGCTTGTTATTGTAATGGGTACTTGTATGATAATTTATCACACCATTTCTCCATCACCAAGGGTTGACTGATGGAGAATGCCACAAGGTCATTAAATTCCCTTTATAACCAATAGGTTCACAAGAACTTTTAGTTAAGTAAATAAATAAAAATATTATTAACAAAATTTTTTACATGTAAAAGAAAAAAAAAGTTAAGTTAACTAACTTATTATGTGCAGCAAACTCTTTTATATCTTACAACAACACTCCAAAAGTGATATTTAATGAAACAAGAAACAGTTTAAAAAAAAATCATATAATTACTTTAAGTCCCCATCATAACCATTAACGTCAGTTTTATTCAACCAACTAATAAATAAACTTAGGTGAAACAAATTGTACCGTTTACTTGTGACGACCTGTGTGGTGTAGTGGTTACCTCGCCAGTCCACCATTCCAAGGGTCCCGGGTTCGATCCCCGGCGAGGCAGAAATTTAAATGATGAATTTATATTTCTGTTCTCGGTCTGGGTGTTTGTGTACTCGTCTTTGTATGTGTCCATGGTACCCACGACACAAGGAATCCTAGTGTGTGTGAGTGTGAAGCGTATATTTCGGAATGACAGTTAATATTTGCTGCAGTATATGTATGACGCTTACTTAATGACGCTCAAACATTGTCAAAACAACTAGGGTCAAGTTTCCACGCGAGCAGTTCAAGCGAGCTGTCCCGTCGCTCCGCGCAAATATATCGCAACCACCGGCTCAGCGGGCCGGCAAATTGTCTACCCTGGGTGTTCAACGAAATATTAATCAATAATACTTCAGTCGAAACATTATTGCAACTAAATTCGCGCGACAGAATGATATTTTCCGGACGATATCTGAGAAATTCTCCGGCTGACGAGCGATTCTCATGGGACCGGTGGATTCCGTTCTAGAATGCGAGCAAATAAATTGCACAATTTGGGACTATACAATTCTCAGGGGATGGTAATATGTACGTTTTCTTCTACTTCGGTACATCGACTGAATATATTTTAATAAACTAGAAAAAAGAGATAGCTGAATCTGTTTCGAAAACATCGAATCCTGCATAGATATATATCGCGCGCCGAAATATTCGTAGAGGTATTTTCCCAGCAAAATATACGGAAGGAATCTGAAAAATGTATCGCGTTACAAGTGTTATCGAAGCGAGAAGCATTTTTATTGAATTTCTTACGGAAAATCTCACTCGTCCGAGGAGAACGTTAAGGAATACTTACATTTTAAACGCTTCACACTTACAGCCCCACACTAGGATTCCCTGTGTCGTGGGTACCATGGACACACACAAAAACAAGTACACAAACACCCAGACCGAGAACAGAAATATAAATTCATCATTTAAATTTCTGCCCACCGGGGATCGAACCCGGGACCCTTCGAATGGTGGACTGGCATGGTAACCACAAAACCATGCAGGTCGTCAGTTTGACAGTGTCTAACGGACATTAATCATTTACTTGCAATATATGGGTATAGTGCAAAGTTTTTATATAATAAAGACAGAATTTTGTAATACTTATACCTACCTAGAAAAGAAGACATTATCGTAGTAAATGATATTTCAAAAACTCATATTTCCGATAGGATTTCGATCGATCGATTTAGTTTAGAATAACAAAGTTTATGGCAAGAATTAATGACCTGAACCATTCTACATCAAGCAACGATGTGAAAAATGTAATTTAGACACATACTCGTATTTCAGCTTAGTCAAGTATAGAGTGTGTGGATATGGGTAGTGCCAAATTTTTTAAAGATAAAGCTTCCAATGCTGTGTATTCCCGTAACACAAATCCAGTAGGCGTATAAAAGCGTCGAAAAACAGAATATTCCATCCAATACATTCCACGTAACAAAACGCGTTTCGTCGCAAATAGTCCCGATTTTTCGATGTAAAAAGTGGCACGTCGTGAATAGCACCCTTTGGGAGGAGTAGAGAATAGATGTGATGTTGAATAGCCGGAGAATGTGTGCGCGAGATAGCTTTTAGGGCCTTATTTACCTAACGATAGACCTTTTTAGGCGCAGTTTATGTATAAGGGTTTCGTATATTGTCTTTCTTAAAGTAGGGTCATTTATGGCACATCGTATTGCCTAAAAATGGCCAAAAATTCATCAACAATTGTACCGACGTATTAAGCACTTATAAAAAATCTTCTTATAAAAGCGCTTCTAAAAGATAATTTTGAAACTATAAGCAATAAATATACTGAAAACGTCCGATACATTTATCTAATGTTATAAATTTTTAGGCGCAGTTTATGTATAAGGCTTTCGTATATTGTCTTTCTTATAGTGGGGTCATTGTGTTTGCCTAAAAATGGCCGAAAATCAATTAACAAATGTACAAACGTAGTGTATAAAGCACTTGTAAAAATTCCTTTAAAAAGCGATTCTAAAAGATCATTTTGAAACTATAAGCAATAAATATCAAAGACATTGAAAACGTCCGATACATTAGCACGTTATTGGAAATGGCGGATATAATAAAATCATTATGAAAATATAATATTATTGGGCATCATAATTTACGGCGCCGAGAGCCGTGGGCGCTTGGCTTACGTCCAAACGAACAGTTTCATAAGATTCTCATATTTCCATGAAATGTATGCCGCTTTTGCCATCAGCGCTATAGTGTTAATGAAATAGTAAAGTGAATTTATATTGTGCATTGTTTTTAAAGTCAATTGTCGGTTCTTGTTTGTAGGTACTGTCTTTAGAATGTACCTAGATAGACAGGTAACTCTTAACTACACACTAATAAATAGATTTTAGTAAATAAAAATATATAATCCTAAAATAGCAATGCCTTTAAAAAGTAGAAATCAAATACGAGAGAAAAAGGATTAAAGATATACTTATGTTGAGTTGAGTGGATTTTACCGATGACAAAAAAGTTCAGTCAGGGAGTTGCAAACTTACAACTCCTAGGGCGGCAAATTAGAGATTTGACGACGAAAAACAAAAGAGTGTAACTCGAGTGCGGTGGTAAAATTACTCGAGTGACTCGAATCAATCACAAAAACCTACTCGACTCGCATCAGTAGCGGTGGTACCTCCCCGGACGAACTCTATAAGTTCTATTACTTACCACTTTACTAGGGTTGGATCTGGAAGAAACTTTTGC
>DWQL01001637.1:0-11049 GCA_018231265.1 Noctuana haematospila
TAACAATAGAAGAGGAAGAAGACGAAGCGACCCAACAGGGCGAGTCGCAACAAGTGGCGCTCGTGAGAGGCGACTCGGACGCGTCGGGCCGCGGCTACCACACGCCCGACAGCCCAGCCTCGCCCAAGGGCTTCCACACGCCGCTCAGCGAGGCCTCCGCGCCCTCCTCCCCCGCCCGCTCCCCCGTGCGCGTGCTCCCGTCCTCGCTGCCCGTGCCGCCCGTGCCGGCGCCGAGCTCCCAGGGCGGGCCGCCGTCGCCGTCCTCTGCGCTGATGACGGTGTCCCTGGACGCATACCTGGAGCCCCGCCGCATCTCGTTCGAGTCGCCCGCCACGTCGGAGCTGGCCCCGCGGAGCCCGGAGGAGTCGTACCCGGTGTTCTCGCCGCCGCCCATCCGCCGCCGCCACACGGTGGCTAGCCCCAGCATCCTACAGCGGACCTCCATCATATCGCAGTCGAGTCGCGCCGAACCCAACTCGCATCATACGTGTAATTACTACTACAAACGTTTTGTTGTGTTATGTCTGTCTTTCTCGTAAGTCTTAATACTTTTTCGGATGATACCGGTTCGTTAAGCAAAGTGTTTGCTATCGGAACTTGGTTCAACTGAACTAATAAAATAATTCGAATATAATAAGTATTAAGACTTGTGATTTAATTTATTGTCACAACAAAATGAAAAATACACTGTTTATTTCACTCGTGTATATAATGTAAAGCATTTTTTTTATATATTGTTGTATAATATTTTAATTTTTACATTTATTAGGAACTGAAACTGATTCCACGGGTAGACCTAGGCCCCGAGTGTTCACAAAGAGACATGAAGGTATAGTCGATATAATATAGGAGGTGTCGGCCATCATTTAATACTTTATATTCCATCAAAATTCATGAAAAACCCTAATTTTAATAATACGGCTCCTTTCTAATTATGAGGAATATGTAGCTAGTTGGACCATTGGATTCCTCAGCTAATATCTTCTCGAACAACTCTATGTTTCTTGTAACAAGTTTTCAGAATGGAATATGATATTAACGAAGTTCAACGTTACGCGAACGTCAACTAATAGTCGAATATGTGCTTAAGTAAATAACTTTCACGTGTTCGTCTTGGGTGAGTTCGCGCCGCTAACCGCGTCCGTTGTGGAGTCTTGTCTTGGTGGCCATGATCTAATCCCCATAAGCTTTCTCTGGTGTGAGAGTGGTGTTGAGCTGTGCCTTTTTTTGTAGCCCGCGACAGGCCGCCGTATAAGCCGCCCGCCAGCCATCAGAAGGGTAACGTTGTCCCAAAAACTTTCGCTCGCCTTACATGGTATTACTAACGCATCGGTGGCTTTTCGGTTTTGGTATATAGGCAAGTTGGTTGCAACGTAATGGCGGGACTGTCTTGTCCGTTGTCGATTCGGCAGAATGTAATGATATGTAAATAGAAAATGTCTATCACTTTTACAAAATCTAAGACAGAATGCGCCTTTGCACCTGCTCGTTGTTCGTTTCTGCATGGATTTCCGCTTTTAGAAACGCTTGCATGACTTTCAGCATGAGATATTGTGATTTGTGTTGTGATTAATATACTTTAATTTTATAAGCTTAAAACTTAGTGTTTTTATAATATGTTAGTGTTTATAATATTTATTACATTACCATTATTTAAATATTTTAAAGAAAACTATATAAATATGCAGGGTGTACTTATTAAAAAAAGTTGCTTAATTATTGGCAACTGCATACCTAATATACCTATTGCAATTAAATTTGCCTGCAATTGACTAAAATATTATGTTAATGCATGCTCTTAATTGAAAATATTTGGAAACATAAAATTATAACTGATTTAAAATGTAAAGCCGTATCTAATTTGAGTAATTTGTATAAACATTATGTAAATATACCTCTAAAAGACATAAAAAATAAGCTTTTTAAATCATCATGACTTACAAAAGTACATACAAATAAAATTGAACGTCTGTGTAAGTGAGAGTTAAATGTAATATTATTGTATTTAAAATACGATACTCAATTGTTTTAAAAAAAAATGGATTATTATCACAATATAAATATATCGATATTATGTCTATTACTTCACAGACGTTGAATTATTGCATGTTAGTAGAACTTGCAATATAAGCTGTTATTTTAATAGATAATTTCGTATACAGCGGTCCGGTCCGGAGACTATTATATGTTCGACGAATTCGACGACACTGAAGTGCACATGAAGGACGACGAATCTAGCTCCGACGAAGATGCACCTAAAGAAATGGGTTTCGGCAAGGTAAGTTACTTTACAGGCGGCTAAAAATTGTTACATATGTGGTATATTGTGAACGATGTATCAATTTGCCTTATAATGGTAAAGGGACGCATGGGCTCTTTATGGGCTGAGAGCATGTTGGAGTTATTGTATGGAGTCTATAAATGTAGTACCATTTCGAATCCGATTTTAACTGTCTCAAAATTCGCATGAAGCGTTGCCTAAAGAAAACATATTTAGAAGTATACGTTTGTTTGTAATATGGATGACGGTCATAGATGACTATATAAGTGTATAGTGTTCCCCCGTATATTTAGTTTAAGTAAGCTTAAGGTGACTAACAAAATGCCTTGTGACGTTAACCATTGCACAGCCATGTGCAACTATAAACGTTGCCTCTTTGTAAATTTACTAACTTTTAAACAAAGATACTGTTAAAAAAAACATAATCAAACCAAGGCATTTATAGTGGTTTCAATTCTCATGTGGTGTCATTTGTTTTTTAATAAACAATGTTTGAGTGATTTAAGTTTATCAATGTGATATTCTCGTCAAAAAAGAGTGCTTAGCAAAGCAATGCTTATTAAACTTTACATATTATTCCTGATGTATAAAGTATCATAGGTACTATTCTTTTGCTAAGTTGGCCAGTACGCAATTTTATACAAGAACTATAAAGCATAAAGAGGCAGCGCGTATAGACACAATGGCACGGGAACGGGCTTAGGGTATGAGTATTGTGTGTGTGTGGTGGCGGCAGCTGCTGTCGACGGTGATCAAGACGGACCTGAAGCGCGCCGTGTCCATGCGCCGCGCCTCCGCGCCGCCCGCGCCCTCCGACCTGCCGAGACACCACTCGCTCGGCGCTTACCCCGCCTCCTATGCGCAAGAGGTAACCTTCGCACTCGTCGCACCACGTGGGTACCGTGGACACATACAAACAAACGACAATTACACAAAACACGCATCGAGAAGATAAATCTAATTTTGTCATTTAAACAAAATATTTGAATATTTGTTTCACACTGCTTTATATATGTTACACGCATCAAAAAGTTATCTATGTGGATTGTATCTTTTTTGTAAATAGTTTACATTTAAAGATTTGAATATAGTAATATTCTGCATGTTGCATAATATATGTGTATCTTTGGTTGCTTATGCGTTATATGTTTTATGTTATATTTTACAAAACTTCTAGGATTCTACATAAACAAGTAAGTGCATTGTTATTATTTATTAGCTATCTTAAAATTTTATAATTAGCATGAAAGATAATTGATTTTAATCACGAAAAAAAATTGTAGGTATCATAGTATGAGTACATTAAAAAAGATATTTGCAATTGTATAAAATTATTGTTGTTTAATATTCCAGTTAGTACGATCGTTGCCATCGCGCGCGGACAGCGGCCGCGAGCGGGATGCGCAGGCGCCGGGGGCGGAGCGAGAGCGCGACGGCGACGGACCGCCCTCTGAGCTCGATGACTACGCACCTGAACCTGGTTTGTATATTCAGATCAGTTACGTAGACCGACTGTCATTTGTTCATTATACGTGTGATTGATTAAACATGTGTTACTGTTCATTATAATTTATTATAACAGTTGCATCTCACATTTCTCTATTGTCTCTTGGAACAATGGTTTCTTTTTTTTTTGTAGATGGGTAACAGTAAAATATATTATTATATTCAATAAAATACGGTCACTTTGTTGTAGTATATTAAGAAAGAATATGTTGAATAACTCAAAAATCAGTGTTATTTTATAAAAAGTTTAATCAATATTAATTGAACACTTGAATATATTGTTTTCTTGAAAGAAGCTCAGGAGTGTACTAATAACTATATACAGTCTGCTCCTTTCCTTTAATAAAAATTTAAAAAATTTCATTGAATAAATCTTGTTAACAGAGGCGGAGACATGGATCGATAAGCTGAAACGTTACTTGGACACAGCGTGGGCATTCATATCGAGCTTCCTGGTGTCTGTGACGCGCCACATCATGAAGTACTCCCGAGATTACCGATACGTGTCGAGAACACTTTCAGTAGAAAAGAAGATACTCAAGGTATATTTATCGTATATATTTCTTATTTTCCATGACAACAACAAACGCGTATAAATCACAGTGACTGTATAAATAATGCTTCATATATAAATAACGCTTCTAAATCATAGCCCCACACTCGGATTCCCTGTGTCGTTAGTGCCATGGACACACACAAAGACAATTACACAAACACCCAGACCGGGAACAAAAATCAAAATTTATCATTTAAATTTCTGCCCAGCCGGGAATCGAACCCGGGACCCTCGACTACACAACACGAGTCGTCGCATATGTTTATATGATCAAGATTATAAGTCTAGAAATATTGTTCCGAATAAAAAAACTACATTACTTGTTTTTGACAGGAGAAAGAGGGCTTCGGTATAGGATTACGTGAAGGATCTCAAATGATTTGGGAGCCACTACCTGAGGCGCTCGTGCATCAGTAAGTAATACATAATATTGCAATAAATCAGTAGATCGGTTCTATGTGTTCACTTGTTCGTTGGCAAAATGTAGTCTGCTATAGATTTAAATAAAACATTACCAGCTTACTTTTTGTATGCGTGTAGAAATTGTAGAAATGAAGCATGTCCTATTAAATTAACGTTTTTATCTCGAAAAATACGAGTATATTTATTGAGTAAGTTTTCATTTCGTCAATTTGGGATTGTTTGTTTGTACGGGCAATAGTTATTAGTAAACTGGCGCATTAGTGAGTAGTTACTGGTTTATGCATGCTGCCTTGTTCCTATAGGAGTCCGGAACAGTCTGAAAATCATCTTCTGGTGCCTGCCGTCGACATGGGGTTTGTATTCATTCGTATTACTTAATGTAGTTGCACGATAATAACCTGCACTTATAACCGTAGTGTAAGTTTAGTAGATAACGTGTAGTGTCGTAGATAATTACATCAGACTAACTGCTTATTTCTTAAAAATAGAAGCAATTTGAGTAGCTAAATATTTAGTGTCTATATTCATAATTAGCTCACTGTAGTTCATATTTTAATAAATTATAAAAATTGTATTATTTAGATAACCAACCGGCACAATGCATTAGTTGCTCGCACTGGCGGCGCATAACTATAGGCATACGGGATATAACTGGTTGTATTGTTTTTATACAGTGAGAACAGGGCTGACGAAATTAAAAATCCGCCTAAATTTTCCTTAGAATTAATAGGAGTGAAAGTCAAAGGACGCATCTACAGGTTTAGGCATCCGAGGTGGATATAAAAGTGGTGCATCGGAATGTTTTCAGTCGTAAGTTAAGCGAAATAAGCGTCCCGGAGATCCGTATCCTGGCGCCCAGCATGGAGCGCGGCCTCGACGTGTCGCCGCGCGCCTCGCCACCCACCTCGCGCAGGGTGACACCCGCCTCCACCGCCTCACCGTCGCCCGCACTCGATGAGAGTGACGATGACGATACTTCCGAACACGAAAGCGCGTTTAGTTTACAAACGACCCACAGGTGGAGTGATTCTCCTTCGAACATGAGCGTGAACTATGTTTGAGAACGAATTTTGTTGTAACTTTTAAGCTTGACTTTTCTCAGAATTTGTGGTTGCTAAGTAAAACGCACGCCACTTAACCTCATTTTCTGTGATAAAAAAGTTGTAATTACAAATTATTTTGATGAGAATATGGTTTACGTTCTAAGTCGAAGATATCTGTCGTCGCTTGCGATCAGCTTCGCTATTTTCTTTCCATTTCGTTGTTTCACTTGTTTCAATTGTCTACTTTGGCACGTCGTTGTAGCTTTAAGCGTTCGTCTCTGTTTTTTAAGTCAAAATGGTAACCAAGGTAAGGGATATTGTCGAATTCGTATACGACAAATTCTTCTGTCAGGTATACAATGAAAATTATTTAACTCATGTAACCACAATCGGCACATTATGGTATATTTTACTGAATACTTAACACAAGCAACATTTTGATTCCCTTTTGCACGTGTACCGTTGTTTCATTGTTATTTACAAACTAAATTTATACTTTAGAGTTAATTAGGATGATACATTTTCAGCAAAGATGTAACTACGCTGGAAGAGCAAGACGATTCGATGTTCAAACAGGACAAATCTCCTATAGTACATTTGGCATACGCAATATGGTACGCTATTCTGGCACACACCGATATCGTTTGCTATTTAATGGTGTTTATTAACCAGGTATGTAATATTAGTAAGAAACAGAGATAAATATATCGTTATCTAAGAAAATCGATATCGATATATTAATCGATTTATCGACCGATATTGAAACTTATAATTATAGAACTTTTTGAAACGAATTTTTTATCTGTTTCATAGGCAAATTAAAAAAGATTTTTAGTATAATTAAGATTAAAATATTTGTATAACAATTATAAACTTTGTTTTCTTACAGATACAATCTGCAACCATTCTTTCAATACCGTTGCCTCTTATGGTATTTTTGTGGGGAACATTGACTATACCTCGACCCACTAAGACGTTTTGGGTGACGCTCATAGCCTACACTGAGGTAACTTGTACTATAGACTCATGGATTTTTAAATCTAGCTTCATCAGATATTAGCCCTGACTAGGAGTATGTAGGTGCTGTGTTTAAAGACCATACATCAGTTTTTAAAGAAAATGAAAGAAGAAAAAGTAAAGTGCACGATAAAATAGCAGGGCATATCAGATTTAATTAAATCTATGCTAATAATATAAAGCTGAAAAGTTTTTTTGATTGATTGTTTGTTTGAACGCGATAATCTCAGGACCAATTTAAAAATTCTTTTAAGTAATTCGTGTAAGATAGTCCATATTTTATCGAGGAAGGCTATTATAGGCTATCAAGCGTGGCATTGCAATTCTTAACGCGGGTGAAACCGAGGGGCACAGCTAGTAGTATAATATGAGTTTGAAAAAAGGATTTTAAAAAAATATAACATTTATTATGCTTATCAAAAGTTTTTTTATATTTCAGGTTATCGTATTAATAAAGAGCATGTTCCAATTTGAGATTCTGCCCTGGAATCAGAAAGCCATACCAGCAAATATGCCCTTTACTGCTCCCAGAATAATCGGCATCGAGAGGAAAAATAACTACGCCCTATACGATCTACTTCTTTTACTTATTATATTCTTACATAGGTAAATGATCTCTAAAATTGTCCATTAATTTTTCAAAGTGCTACTTTATACTCTTTTATAATGTCAAACTATACAATATTTATTTATTTATCGAATCTTTATTATAACTAAAACATTTTGGTATAAAGGCAGACTTAATGCTCAATGCATTCTCTAGCAATTAACCTTTAAGTCACTATGCATTAAGCAATATGAATTTAGTTGATTGTGAAATTGTATTTTTACCTATAATGTCTATGGTAACCCCAGATGGCCTTAGCTAATAAATGCCACTCTAATTCACCAGGTTTATGTTGAAATCACTGGGGCTATGGAAAGAATCGGTCCCTGAGATAGAACTGCGTGAAGATATGGAGTATCCATTGAGCTCGGAGGACAGGGAGCTGATTGTGGAGGGTCGCGGCGCTGAAGTCGGTCGGAAATACGTACAGTTACATGATCAAATCGGACCGTGAGTCATATTTTGTGTATTACTTTTGAAACGTCTATTTTAATTTTCTTTATTTTTAACTACTGTTATATAAGAACTTTTTGACAAAAAAGAAAACATTAATAAGCTCTGCTCACTCCCACGTTATTTCCTTGCCACTCGTCGAGGGTGTGGCCTCAGTATTACAGACTTCCTACTTTGCTTATGTAATACCGTCTCAAGGACGCGACGTTTCCCAAGCAAACTTATTCGGGAATGGTAGCAACACCACATTTCTATTGAAAAGTGGATAAAGATAGGATTTTTTACACAATCCTTCAGTCGAAGGGCACAGTCAAGTTAAATATATATTATTAAATATTAAGTATTTGACAAATCATTTCATAATTTACCTAATGTTATTAAACGGTCTTGGTGTAAAATGAAGTACGACTTATTATGTGTTAAGTGGTAATAAAATTAATATGGTTCCGAGAAAGAAGTCCCTAAATGGTGTTAATGGTGCCGGAAGCATTGAAGCAATACCAGGTTATAATTATTATTTACATATTAATTTATATTGTCATTTGATTTCTTATTAGTGGATAGAAAACATCGTAAAGAAACTCGCGTGCCTGGTATTCTAATAAAATACATAACGATTGCTAAAATTTAAATATTTTTTCTGTTATATCTCGGAAAAACCAAAAAGAATCTCATGGCTCATATATTATCAGAAAAAGTTAAATTAAAAGTTGTTTATTAGTAACGATAATAATTATTATTTCCTACTATCCTGCTTTGTGGAAACCACACACATCACTGACATGACATATGCGCTTGTCTACTAAATTAACTCACACAGCTGAATAATTAAGGCAAATCAACGACACAATACCTACAGTTGTAATTAACACGTTGCAGATTTGTTCATTAGTGAAATTAAATTTGTCACGTCAGTGCTCTCATAAATATTACAGGTTAGTTACATTTATACAAAAATTTATTCAGAATTCGTTTTATTATTTAAATCGAACACAATGAATATAAAAGGTAACGTAAAAATAAATAATGAAACGCTTAAATGCGTAAATTACATTATTATATTACATTATTATAATTAATTAAATACAAAAAAAATATTACGAAAATTAAACATTAAAGAGATTACAGTTACTTTTTAGTAGTTTTTAGTTATCAATAAAACTTATTTATTTACGAATAGGACAACGCTCAGCTTCGTACTCAACAATATTTTTAAGCTTAATGCGCTTGAATTATATTTGGAGACTTTTAGAATAATACTAATAATAGATTAAAAAACATATGTTTGGATGTCTGTGTTCGAAACGTAGGGTAGATAAGAACTTAAAATGCTCCACGTGACTTGAGTGGCACAGCACCATGACCTTCTAGTACCCATTGAACTATAAACCTAAATGTATAAGTATAATCCTAACCTAGCTAAAACAAAATTGTTAAAAACAAAAGCATTACGGAGTATTGATTAACCATTTACAGTAGACGCTCATAATTTAATTAGTAAGAAGATTAAGTTCCAGCAGATTATTCGGCTCATGTGACGTGACCTCGTTCACCTAATTATTATTTTAGCTTCATACACTGTAAACAACACTCGACGAAGCTGTAAAAGCGAGGAAAATTAACCCGTCGCTTCCAATTCCCGACCAAATACATCCAGTGCGCATTTGTGTCAAAATACCTTCACTGCACAGTTGATCCCCTTGCTTAGCAATACAAATTGCATAGTACTCCCAAACCGAGCCACAACTCAATGAAACATACCAATCGAGGCAGGAGATGCCGAATATCGGTCATCAGTGGCAATCAAATCTGTGGCGTATGGGCACATTAGTAAGAGCGAGAATCGGATGAACGGACTAAGTGGACCCAAGTTCGACCATCGTACTCGTACATCATACGTTCAGTGAGTGCTCAAAGCAGTCGGTTTGCCTGCACCGCTGCATCGGAATACGGAAGGTGTCCCGAGGGCGTCGCGAATGTCACGCCATTCGAGTCAAACTCAATTGCCTTTTCCAACCGTAAATTGTTTAAAGGTAGAACATTTCGAAAGCCATTGCCAAGTCAAATTTAGTGATTACTCTCCTCATTGAATTAAAACGTCCATGAATTAGCTTCTTCTTGCACCAAATTGAATAAGTTATTCCACGCTTTTACTTAAAGAACTCGTTGCTTTTAAGTGTTTTAGTAATTAGTTTTACTAAAACTTGCAAAGGGAAACAATTTAAATATATATTACGACCATTTTACAATTTAAAATGTTAATGTTATGGTCATCACTATACGTACTTTGAGATAAAAATGTGTCACTCAATTTTCATTCCGAATACGCGTAGTATTTACATTTATAACATTTTATATTTGATTTCAAAAAGAGGAAGGGACATTATAGTTAACCAATTTGTATCTATTAGTAAAGTGAGAAAGGCTCAGTAAGTGCTAGTAACCGGGTCTAACGTCTTGCTTCCCACTGGGAGTATGACGTCGATTCCCCATTCCGGGAATTTTCCCGAAGATTCCAGTACAAATTCTCGACCAAAGTGTTGCCGCGCTGCGTAATGTCCCGGATACATTATAGTTAGTACAAACAGCGTGTCGCTACTACATTTTGTAAACTTAGTTGGATAGGTACAACATGGATGCAACTACAAAAAAATTTATCGATTTCGGTCTATCAGACATAGTTTGAGTATCCATACTCAAATTCAGGTCACGTTAGAGAAAATATTATATATATATATGTATATACAGATTTCACACTGCAACCCAAATCTTTTAAAAATCCAAATCACTAAAACCTACTAAACATTGTTCAGAACATCTCTTGTCAAAACTTCAAAGGCGATAAGGAACAATAAACTCTTGTAACTTCAAATTTCCATCATTGATTTATTTAAGAAAACTCTGTTGAACTTTTCTAATCATTTTACTAAGTAAGGTTTTGGTTCGGGAGAGTTTAAGCCGAGTTTACCGCATATTCTATTTGCTTTTGGGGTTCACTGCGCATGTAATGATAACGGATCGTTTGTAGTTAGAAATTAAATTGGTGTCAAACTTAATCGAAAACCATATCATCAATAATGAATCAGAAATCACTACATAGTATAAAACAAAGTCGCTTTCTCTGTCCCTATATCCCTTTGTATGCTTAAATCTTTAAAACTAC
>DWQL01001638.1:0-11047 GCA_018231265.1 Noctuana haematospila
GGCGCCGGTAGTGCGCGCACACTGCTGCGCTCGCAAGCTAAGCTCCGCGACACCGCAAGACTGTCTTTCGTGTATTACTAGTCTATATCAGATTCATATTACAGTATTTACAGTGCAAGTTAAAAAAAAACCATAATTATAATTATATCCACCGCTCGAAACTCCCAAACTCGAGCCTAAAGTATTCTCGCGTTACTGTAACTGTAAACCGTACCGATCTGTAGATCACATCAAATCTTTTAAGTAGGCAAACTGAAGAAAATTGAAATAAATCATGATGGAGAAGAGTGATACGTATGCTATTGTAGACATTAATTTAAGCGATAAGGACATAAAGAGCACGAGTTCAGAATCAGATATAAACAACGAATGTAAAAAAAACAAATCACCGTTCACAACCGTTATCAAAATTCGTAAGTTGATTATTTCGATTATTCTTATTATTATTATTTGTTTACCTTAATATTCTATACACAATAATATCTACAGCTGAATTAACATAAGGTAACAATCACCAATCATGAGATTCGTTAGAAATGCTTATTAGCAGAATTACTGCAATTTGGACAACAATAATTTCTATACAGAGATGGAAAGACGAGAAATAATTTTTTTTTATAACTTACTAGGTTTGTTCCAGCACGAAAGCCGGATAAAAATATATTATGGATAAATCTACTAGATTTATTTACACAGACTAGTCTAGACTGACCTATGCAGTACCAGATTCATGTACATGAATATAATTATGGTGGAGACGATAAGACGATTGAGTTGCAAAATTTGTGCCTCAGTTGGTAAGACCCGCGGTGGCCCGACTGGAAAGGGCCGTGAGATCGAATCCTACTCTTACTCATGGAGATTTTGAGATTTCAAGAACAAATTACATTAAATATATTAGCGATTAAAAAAAATTTATTAAAAGTTATTGTAACCTATTGTTAAAGCTATTGTCTCTCACGGTGTCTGGAAACCGTGAGAGGTTAAGTTTTAAGAAAACTATTTTTTCTAAAATATTGTATTCGTTCATTAATTCTATATACCACATTATTCTATATTCTATTCTAGTTCATTAATTCTATAAATTGACACTAAATTAATATCCGCTCAGTTCGGTAGCGGTAGTAAATGGTAGCTCTGCAAGTTTTATGAACTTTATGTATGAGGCTATTAGCATGTTAACCCTAAATATAGTAACAGCATAAAATTGTGTTAGCCGTGATGAGCACGTTTGTCACTTCCGCTAGTTGTCCTCAATATTGAGTGCGCACGCGCCGCTGTCCCTGGACAGCCGGTACCAAGGGAACCTGTCATGTTCCACGCCGCTGCGCGCATTGCAATATTACCTCTGACAGAGCCTGCAACTTAACAAAAGGAAAACTATATAATTTTCTTCTATCCAAATAAAACAGTAAGATTTCTTTTGGATGTCGAATTCCACTTTTTATTGAAGTTCAATTACCTTTGTGGACATTTGAACTATGGTAGAGTCACTCAAATTGAGAGAATTAATATATCAACTTTTCACATTATCATAATTAAAATATATACATATAGGTACGTATTTTTTACAGGAACAAAAATGTGAATCTTTATTTATGTCTACTTTATAACCCTTAATGAATAATATGAATATATATTCTATACATCCAGCTCTACCATCTTAAACTAATAGTTTAAATCGCTCTCTTTTTTACGCTCTATATATTTGCATTTCCATTTGATTGTAGAGTTTAGTCTTGGTTTGAATGAATACATTAAAAAACTTGTAATATATTTGAATAAGTATTGTCATCAGAACGCGACCGCGGGGAACGAGACTACATCGGGTTCGCGACTCTACCAGAGCAAGTACACCGCAAATCTGTGAAAAGAGGGTTCGATTTTACGCTGATGGTCGTCGGCGAGTCCGGGCTAGGAAAGTCGACTCTCATAAATAGTCTGTTTTTAGGAGATCTTTACAAGAATCGGAAAATCCCAAATGTTCAAGGTAAGAATACAAAGTGATTCAAATAAAAAATGTTGTTATTCGTTTATGAGTAACAAATGAGCATACAAGCAACCTGATGTTAAGTAATCACTGCAACCTATGGACATCCACGTCAAACTTCAAAGACTAGAAAAGTCGTATCTAAGATCATACGTGGAGCCGTAAAGGCGGGCTAGGACGGCAGCAGTGGTACCTGCCGTCGCGTGAACTTTATAACCTATAATTTAGTAGGTGGTAAAGCTTACTCTAGCACCTACAACTGTTTAATTTTTATACAGATAGAATCGAAAAAACTACCACGATTGAAAAGAAAACGATGGAAATTGAAGAGCGCGGAGTCAAACTGCGCCTCACGATAGTAGATACGCCAGGATTTGGAGACGCAATAAATTGTGAGGACTCGTGGAGAGTCTGCTCTGCGTATGTGGACGAACAGTTTCGACAATACTTTACCGATGAAAGCGGACTCAATCGACGACATATGCAGGACAATAGAGTTCACTGTTGCCTTTATTTTGTGCCACCTTGGGCTCATAGGTAAATAAATATTTATGTACCTATACATAACTTTTATATCGTTCCTTTTAGTAAAATCGACTTCAACTTAACTTCTATCACTAGCCATTAGCAGCTAGAGCAGGAATCAGGATATTACAGAGTTAACAGAATAAACAATAGTCGTATATAATATAATATCACAATGCTTAGATATCTATGAAGTGCTACTCATATAATAGTTGAACGTGTCTGTCCCAATAGACAGTAGATTGAATCCAGGGTCGTTGTGATAAGAAACTATTTAAAGCAATGTTGAGGAAGCGCACGTGTGTTGCGCTACTATAGAAGGGAAGAGAGTAGGTACCTCTGCCAAACTAAACACTATTTTCTATGTCGACGCTCAATGCACCTCAACGTGGCTTTATAAAACTACAGTTATATATAGGTATAAACTCGTTTTTACAGTCAGTTAATGAAATATATTGAATTCATAATTATAATTGTAAATTTAATAAGTATAAATGCTAACTTTCTTGAATAAATACTTCCTTCAACTAATTCATGCCTATTCATTGTCTTCTGTTAATTGTTAAATAGAAAATAAAGTAGTATTTATTTTATCATTAAGTGCAAATAATGGCCAATAAAATCTCATTGTGTTAATAGTTTTGATAGCAATTGTATTAAAGCGGCCACTCTTCGTTTGATTGATAGTAATGGTATGTGAAAACATCAGTCTGTTGATCGTAAAGTATCAATGTGCGAGTATTGATTTGTTGGGATATTACCGTTTTAGAGCCACAATGGAATTTATGTTATGTTTTCAGTTTGCGGCAAGTTGACTTAGAAATGATGAAGAGATTGCACCGTAAAGTGAATATAGTGGTAGTTATAGCTAAAGCAGATTCGCTCACTGGTCTGGAAGTCAAGAAACTGAAAACGCGCATACTCAGTGACCTGGAAGAGCATCAAATACAAGTTTGTTTAATATATTTTTATTACTTATTTTCATTGTGGGACATGAAGAGGAAGAAATCCTTCTTAACAGTATTTTAGAGTTAGCTGCATCTGATTTTAAGACAATAGTATAGCGATAAGCTTTAGCTTAATTGTTTCTTAAAATATGACGTCCAGATATCCTTCGGCCACAAAATAAATATTAAAGTACTGCGAACTTCAAACATTGCAAGCAGAATCTAAGATCTCCAAAGAAAGAACAAGAGTTTCGAAGTCATAATAAATATTCGTAGCGCTCAGTGTGTTATATTTTATTGTAACAGACAGTTATTCTTTGTTCTTTCTTTCTTGCTTATTTTTATTCATAAACAAAAGGGTAAGCGAAAAAATAAGTTTCTTCTAATGAGCTGGTCTCCGTCCCTACAGTAGGCTTGTAAATCTAGTGACCTTAATAAAAACCTTACGTCCGGCGCGACAAATATTTGGATGTGCCTATGGACAGCTGTACTACCATTTTCGGATTCCTTAGTTCCGTACCCACTAGTGACGGACTAACTACTACCTACCAACGCAACGCAACGCCTGAGCTGGCTGCTTCTATAATTGTCTCGGTCATTTGATCTCGTCTAGCGCGTGTCATAAATTATTTTGGCCTCAATGTTTCTTATCAAAACCGGCTCAATTTAAGAGGTGAAAGATCAGCATGACACGGTTTTAAAAGAGTCTCTATTCCTGCCCGATAAAGAATAAATCGTTTTTATTTTATCGAAGCAAATTAATGGATATTTTTACTTACAACATTTAGCCACACATGAAGTTAGGGCTTGTAAAGTTAGGGCGTGTAGAGTTAAAAGTTTGGCTCCACATAAGATCTGATTTCTTTCTTTTTAACAGTGCGAGCCATAACACCTTATGTCTTGGTAGCACAATAACATGAAAATGTTTTTGGTGGGATTCAATTTACGAGATAACTGACCGATCGTACTGAATTACCAAACCAGGTATACCAGTTCCCGGAGTGTGACAGCGACGAGGACGAAGATTTCAAGCAGCAAGATCGCGAGCTGAAGGCGGCCGCGCCATTCGCCGTGGTCGCGGCCGACACCGTGCTCGAGGTGGGCGGGAAGCGCGTCCGCGGACGTCAGTACCCCTGGGGCATTGTTGACGGTTTGTTCCTACTCATTTATACTGGCTTAAAACAGTTCGATGAGTACATAGAGTACAAAACTAAGGGCCGATTCTGCTATTTTGCAGTCATGAGCCTTAATATGCCGCTATTATGATACATACCTCAACAACAGATCAATGTTCTCGTAATTGAATTGCGTTGATTCCAACCATTCGGTGGCCAGTATTCGAGGTTGTCGAAGAAATTAAAATTAATATATTTCTGAAATTGTCAAATCGATCATTGAGCTGCCAGTAACAAACGATTACTACTCAATTCCAAGAATATCGTAATGGCAAACTCAGGCCCCTGATGACACCTAGGGCGAATATCGTGGGTGTTATGTCATCACTACGAAGGCTTTTATTGAACTATCAATTCTACAGCTTGTCGAACTGGAGTAGGGTAAACTAAATATATAATAGCTAGAAGGTATTACTTATAAGCTGTATTACTTATATGGCAACAAAATAAGCATTTACACGATTCGAGTACGTTAGTTTGTAGAAGCATTAAATTAACAATGTGAAACGCTGATACAGGTAGAACGTGGGAAACGGGACGTTGCGCTACAATGCTCTTTGTTTTTGTCGGCATACATTACATTCATTACCTGTGAATAACGACACCGAATAAGAATCAGATTAATTTTATAAATTTAAAAATATGTTTACAAAATTTTAAAACTTCACAACGTTTATGGGTGCGTAGCGATAGCGACACGTTTACGAAGGGTTTATTGGAGAAAATATCGTTCGAACGTAACGACTACCACGACGTCCGCAACGTTTTGGCCTATATCAATCTGTTTTCATTCTACTCCCTCCCTCCTCTCGTGTCAGTAACACACAATTTCATGGTGTATCCTTAAATTTAAAGAACTTTCATGTTTTATGTTTAGGTATCTGACCAGGCGTCAGACAACTGCTTCATTTTTAATGAAAATTCTTGTTTCCACAGTGGAAAATCCAAGGCATTCCGACTTCACAAAGCTAAGAACGATGTTGATATCCACGCACATGCAGGACCTAAAGGACGTGACTCAAGACGTGCACTATGAGAACTTCCGCGCGCAATGCATCTCACAGATATCGCAACACGCGATGCGGGAACGAGGGTAAGTATATTATTGACATCCATACATCGTTCATTTTTTAAAACTTTAACAGTCCCTGAAACTACCTCAACATTAAAACAGATATACTTACACATCAGTGTGTAAGCCAAGTTCACAAAATTTTTTTCTTCAACTATTTTAGGTTTTTTTTTATCTGGATACTTAGAATTGATTATGGAGATTTGGATTTTGGATGGTTTTATGAAGCTTGTACATTTTTTCCTAGCAAACTAAAGAGGGACTCTATGGGCAACAACAACGAAGTAGTCATAACCGAAACGGATAAACTGCTGTTGCAGAAGGATGAAGAGGTAAAAAATAAATGAAGTATTTCTAGTACCTTTATCTCGATTCTGGAGTGAATTGACAATTATAATACCTAGATATTACGTGGTTGGTATCTTTATACTGTACCTACGCTTAAAAATGATTTTTATCATTCTAAAACAGAAATATACAAAAACATATTATTGTAATATAAATATTGTATGGTAATCACGTGAAAGTCAATAATATTTAAATAAGATTTTAAATTAAACTTAGTAAAAATATATAAGATTTTATAATAATCTGTAAATGGCATAGTTTAACTAATATAAAATTAATTTTGTCATTTACCGATGTAACATGCTAAATATAACGAGTTTATTCATTTTGAATTCTAGGTAGGTACGTTAATTTAGGATTCACTCTTCCCACGTACCTATATGAGGTTACATTACTAATTGGTTCCATGTCTCACTAGTTAAGTGCTCAAATTAGGGATAATTAAATATTAGGGACTAGATCAATCTAATCAATTTTTGTTTCAGTCTGCATATTACGTCAATGAAATATGTATATTCGTGTCTATTTCTGAAATAACTTTATTTTCAGTATCTAAGTACCTAATGATATTACCCAAAGTCTTACTCTGTACGTTGATTACATACTTCAATTACCTACCATACTGTAGAATTGAGTAGATAATAATTTTATGTAACAAGGTTAAAAGCAAAAAAGTTTTTTCCTTTTTTCAGATTCGTCGCATGCAAGAAAAATTGATGCTAATGCAACAAAAACTCAAAGAGAAGAAACACGACAGTATTATTGATGTGTAAAGCAATCAGTAGGTTGTAATGTAGCGTAGTGTTACATTCCTTTTAAGTTACAATTAAAAATATAAAACCTCTTTAGAAAAATTGAAAGAATTTAGAATTTTAATCTGTAGGCTAGTTTGTTATTACGTATAATAGCTATTATATTAGGTATATTTTGTTCCCCGGAGGAAGAACTGAACTCAAATAGCTAAATATTTCAATTAAAATAAGAAGTTATTAAAACCTATATACCCTTTTAAAATGTAATATCTGTAATATGACACACTAAAACCCTACTTCTTACGATTTAATCCTGTGTCGCAGCAAACATTAAATTAAATTAAATTTAAAATGAATTCGGTGGTCTATAATAATTTTAATAATTCAACTAACTAATAATTATTTATTATTTTACATAATTTGGCATAATAAAATGTTTTACGTAGGTACCTACGTAATTCTTAATCCTTTTGGTACCCTAAGCGTACTCAGAAAGTTTTGATACCCATCTTAAACAAGCCTAAAACGACTCTAATTAATAAAGTGTTCAAATTCAAATGTCCGTCCAAATAAAAACATTCTGAACGACAAAATAGGTAGGTCTGTACCTAAAATAAACCATTCCCATTGCTAATAACTAATAACTAAGCACCATACAATAGTTAGTAGTACATAATACCACTTACCAATACTAATAGGACAATATCTACCTACTTAATAAACAAGAGGCACAAAAGTATTGTAGGGGAAAATCTGCACGTTTTATTGAATAGTAATTATTAAAAAAAAAACAGATAATACCTACCTATAGATTACTACGTATAGTACCTATAAAACAAAGTTTCTCTGTCCCTATATCCCTATGTATGCTTAAATCTTGAAAACTAAGCAACGGATTTTGATGTGGTTTTTTTTAATAGGTAGAGTGATTGAAGAGGAATTATATGTATAAACGTTCACAGTTTTCTGTAGTGTATTTAGTATCAGCATTGCACCCGTGCGAAGCCGGGGCGGGTCGCTAGTATGGAATATGTAGAAGAACTTCTCGTAGTCGTCGAACCTATACCTACTTTTGATTGCCTTCAACCCTTTTATTTCCTACTGGGCATGGGTCTCTCTCCACAACCGGGAAAGGAGTAGGACTTTTGATTAATCATTTGCAATTATTGATTTTTTATTTTAATAACAAAACTTTCTGAGTGTCCCCATGGATGGACTAACTACGCACTTTTTTACAATAAAGTAGGTTCTTAGGTGGGTCGTGAGCGTCACGAATTGAGAATATAATTATTAAATTAAACAAAATCAAAATGAGCTACCTAATTATGTTTTGGAATTGATCGGTAGGTAGGTACAATATTTCCCTGTGCTATCACAGACTCAGATTTGATTTTTAGTTTCCAACTAGGGGTTCTTTTATATTCTTCATTCCTTTTTGGCTAAGTTTTCTTATCTTACTCTTCCTGGTACCTTCATTGCTTTCTAGGCATTCCTTCTAAACTTCAGCCGTGGTGTACTCAGTTTTCTATAACATTTTCATGTTTTACGTTGGCTTATAGTAAATTTTTATTCTTGGCACTATTGCCTACCTTAAAAGTATTGCATAAAATGTAGATCGACACATCTCATTTTTTTTTCAAGAATAATTATTTAATTTTATAGCATACTTAGATATAAAAATGTCTTACTCATTCATTTTTGGTGTTATTTACGCCGAAGGTATACTTTATCTTTCATTAGAAATATTAATAAATTATTTGTAGTTTGTACCTACTGTTAGATAGTAAGACAAATTTTGAATAGAGAATTTTAGAGACATTATTAGGCCGTTCAATTTACGAACCAATATAGGTATAGGAATTATTCATTTACAGCGGCGCTCACATAACGCCACCACTTGCGTATTTTTATTTATATAAATTGGCGAAAAAGTTAAAAAAATATTAAAATAATCAAATCAATAATTAGTCTCACCTTATTGCTTTTATTTACTTAGTTTGTTACATTTTCCTTACCTAGTTACAAAGACTAATCTTGCGATGGAATCTTTCAAGCTGGGTTAGTAGGATCGCATGGTAAAATAAATTTATAAATAATAAAGACACTTATTGAGAAAACAGTTAAAAATACTTAAGCGACATGCGACATATTATTTATTATGATACTATGGTACTTGTACAAACGCTCAATTTGTCATAATATTTGTGTGAATAAAACCGATACCTTAAAATAAGTTAACGGACCATTAATAGGTATTTGTTATAGTTTTTTAAGTATTTTTATTGACTGATTTAATTTCGCTCTGAATAAACACAAATGTTAATACCAAAGTTTTTACTATGTAAATTTTATATTGATAGTAAATTGATACTTTATATATTTTTGAGTTTTATTTGGTATTTTCCATAATTATGTTTATACCTACCTAACCTAAACAAACCATAGGTATAACTATGCTGGTATCTGGCCGACCGATTATACACTATATATATTGGTAGAACTAATTACTAATTTCGTTTTCGTTTCGATTTCGTTTAGTAATTTATTGGTTGGGAACTTTATAAACTGAGATTTTCAACATTTAGGTACATACTTACAACTTATTATGTAACATTTATTTATGACAAGAATTTAAGAAAGCTTAAATTTTAAAAGGTATATAATTATTAGGTATTATATTTTCATTAATTTTGTAAACATAATTCTTAGATTTACTCAGCTCAGTTTATTCCGCGACAGCCTACTGTCCTAAATATTAATATTTATTACAGTTTATAATTATATAACAGTGTTGTTCTAAGCAATTATCCTATAGGGTTTTTCACAGGAAATAGAGTATTCCTATAATTTTTCATTTAGCCATATCGACAAAATATATATTATTATATCGACTTTAATTCCAACTTGGATGCAGTGGTGGGGTCATTCCCGTACACCTACCAATGGGTGAAGACAGTGGGTGGACGGACGCGTGTCATGCATCATATCCACAAAATGCATGAGCTTAAGTAGGTACTTTAAAAAATTATTGTTTGCTCGCTTTTAGTTATTTTTGGCTGAGCGTGCTGCGATCTTTGGTGCTACGCCAGTACGCCACAAAAAAAAACTATAATAGAATCGTCAAGGTAGGTTGGCAGTACTGTTTAGAATTTATAGACTATGGTATAGTGTTCTACTCTACGTGTTCTTCAAAGGTGTTCTGTATGTCTGTCTGTGGTTTTTATTAATCTGTGGTTTTGTAGCTGGTAGTGTGAGAGGTGAGAGTGCAGTGACCCGCTGAAATATAGATTGGAAATGACTAAAATTACATGATTCGTTTTTGTAATTCACTGTGAACTGAGCTAGAAGACTAACTGATTGAAGGATCTAATATGCAATAACTTTGTGCTAAGTGTGCATAAACAATTTCAATAATATGGCCGACCGAGATCTTACAATGGGACCCCGGGAAGGAGTTACGTACCCAATAAAAGTACTTTATTGTGGTAATTGTACCATGCCAATAGAATATTGTGAATATTATCCTGAATATGATAAATGTAAACAATGGTTAGAAAAGAATTTGCCGACGGAATTTGAAAAAGTAAAAATCGGTAAGGATTAATAATTATAGGTTAATTTTTAAGGTTTAATTTTTGTTATGATCCTTTCCTCGATTACTTATAATAGTTTTGTGCAATTATCCTAAATGAGTGTTTTCTCTGAAACCATTTTAGATGAAGATGAAAATGCAGGTGGAGAAGAGGAAAAAAAACGTCAAAAGCGTGGTGGAAAGGGAATGTTAAAATCTAAAAAGAAAGAAGATGTACCTAAACTAGTGCAGGTTTCACGCGCCCCGCGCGGTAAAAAGAAATCCGTCACTGTAGTCTCTGGTCTTAGCACATTTGGTAAGATTTTTGAAGACACTGAAGACACTGATTTTTGAAGATGATGAAATAATTAGATTCTAGTTCAGTTCACCAAATTGTAATCTTTTTTTTTGTACAAAGACATTTTAAATCTATTATGAAAAAAGGAGATAAATGAATATTTTAAAGTTTTAGCAACTCTTAAACAACACTCCTAAACTTCAACTCTTTTGGATGTTAATGTTACTAAACTTATGCCAAACCTATTTCTACTATGTAGGTGGTAGAACTTGTATGGTTCGACCGTGAGGCGATACACGAGGCGACCATCAGCCTCCGGGGTAGCAGCGCAACTACATGCGACCTCAGGCAGGACACGAGCCTGCTTGA
>DWQL01001639.1:0-11047 GCA_018231265.1 Noctuana haematospila
TTGCGAAATTCTGGGGTCAAGTCCAAGTGTATCCACTCTCGGGTTCTCGTGGTTGGGGTTATGCGAATGGAATTCTACTTTCGATACAGTTTCGTTGCGTACAGAAGTGTCATGTCCTAATAAGTACAGCTCTTTATTACTGTTTTTAACCGACTTTAAAAAAAGGAGGAGGTTCTCAATTCGACTGTATTTTTTTTGTTACCTCATACCTTTCGACTGGACGAACGGATTTGGATGATCCTTTTTTTGTTTGAAATGTGTTGTTCCATTTTAATTGGGTCCAGTTCTGACAAAGGCATCCATGAGAAAACCATATAAGTCTTAAATTTGAGTATATGCGCGACAACTTTGAAGTTGGTTTTTTTCGTAACGCGAGTTATATCATTATATCTTTAGATATTTACAAAATTTGTCAATGTTTGCGGATTACGATTATGTTCCCATGTTGCATACTGTCAATGATTACAATCAGAAAAACTTTTAAATGGTTTGTAATGGGCGGGTGACCTTTTTAGCGCATAGTGAGTAATAACATACTGATATGATCACGACCCAGTAAACCGGAAATATATTTTGTATTTATATTTCCTGTATATAGTTTTGACCAAACAAAAAATATATTATAATCAAGAGGTAGGTAGAAATAGGTTTTCAGAATTCATATTTCTTATTTCAAAAGGCTAAGAGAGCCAAGCATGCCTAATATTAAACATCTTTTCTTTCTTTCTCTCTATCTTTCTTTATTTCTTATTACATTTGCTGAATAATGGGACCCGCTATCAATCATTCATGTTTTGTCAAGTTTCTAAATACACATGTCTCTAAGTTATACACAGTGGGATAGATACGAAACTTTGGGCCAAACTATATACTTAGTGTGTAAAGAATAAACCCGATAAGCGTTAGTCTCTCGCCACAATCGTAGAAGGACTGGAAGTTCTCATTACATTGCGTTGTAGACATTCTGTAATCAAAACTTTAAGTAAACTGACAGATCATTTACCATCATATCCTTTTATCTTTGTAGTGTGGTATATTTTAAACTGTTACAATAGGGTTATAATTGTAAACATAACTTATTTTTAATAAATACCATGGACATAATATATAGACAAAAACACAAACACCCAGACCGAGAACAGAAAATTCATAATTTAAATTTCTGCTCCGTCGGGATTCGAACCCGGGACGCTTCCAATGTCATGGAATAAATTAACTTCAAAGTTCCTATTCAAAAGTAATTTCGTACTCCATCCGGTTTTGCGCCCTTTGAATTCAGTTTTCCCTTATCATCTTCATGTCAACTGTCTAAGTTCGGAAGTTAATGATATGAGCAATATAAAATTGGCCTCGTTCACTCATGCATAGTCATGTGCTCACTAAACATTTCCAATAAGCTCAATGAAAGTAAGGTCAAAGTACGGTATCATTAGTTTATTGAGACCATGTCAATATGTCAATTGTAGGAATTGATCACACAACAGCTACAAATCGACAATTATCAATATTTGATTAGATTCTTTTGAAAACATTGTCTGTAAGTACAACCATACGAGCTATCTTCTAGTGGTTTCAATTATGGCTTCTTGATTTGTGGGGCCTTTTGGGTCGGCCACATAATAATATTATGTTGTAGGTAGGTATAGGTGTCCAAACGTCATGCGAGATTTAAAATAAAAAATATGGAAAACAATTTTTTTCTTCAAATGAGTTTTTGTTTTCATCTATTTTAGTCTTCTGTTTCTATACATATAATAAAAGTGTAATCGATCGCTGTCTGTATATGTAAAACATTTGAGGGGTTTTTATTAACGTAAATCCATAAAAAGAAATGATTATTTGTCTGTTTGTCGGTTTGTCTGTGCGTTTATAGATTTTTTTTTTCCCTCACATTTTTTATTTACAGTTTAGTTTTAACCAATATTTTGATATTAAAGTTCTGGTAAGTTATTAAAGTACCTACTTGTATATTTAAAATTAGGGCTGTGATCCTAGGTATTGGACACTGTACAGAGAGCTTAATAGCTTGTGGTTTCAAAACAAAAAGCCCGATAATTATGTGCTTCCGCTGAAACACGAAAGTTTAACTGCATCTCACATCTCCTCTCCTCAAACATGTAGGTATAATGCTGGCAATTATTCACAATTTTATTACAAGTCTTATAAAACCGCAACCACCATCATAGAATAGGTTTTTAAAAAATGTTATTCCCGTCTGCGGTGATGTTAATGGCGTAACAAAGACATTAGTATAATAACAAAGTATTCATTTATAGCGTCTAATCGCTATGTTAATAGCCATATATTTTCTTATTAAAATACTTAGTGCTGCTACCTCAGATGATATTAACTGTTAATTATAGGTAGGTACCTACTTAAGTACAGGATGTGCTCTTGGTAGTTTATACAATAGTATTTGTATGGGATTTTTCTACATTACATCACTAATGTATTTAGTATGTATGTACAGACTTATGTATGCACGATTAAACGCATGTAGTATTAGGAAAATGCGAAAGAATATAATAATATTAATAACGCTTCACACTCACAGCCCCACACTAGGATTCCTTGTGTCGTGGGTGCCATGGACGCACAAAAAGACAAATACACAAACGCCCAGAACAGTAACAGAAATCTAAATTCATCATTTAAATTTCTGTCCCGCCGGGGATCGAACCCGGGACCCTTCGAATGGTGGACTGGCGTGGTAACCACTACACCACACGGGTCGTCTATAAGTATATAGTTACGTCAGTAGGTACTACAATTATTCCTTTCTTACTTCATGTTCATTATTTCCACAAATTAATACAAAGTAACATATTATAACATAACAAAAATATTAAATTAATATTATCATGTTCATTGAGATGAGCCTGCTCAAAATATATGAAAATATTACTAACAAAACTATATACGTTTTAGTATTTTTATTTCATTAATTCTTAGATAGTTATGTTACAAGACACTAAGTAAAGCCAAAAAGTATGCAAACACTAGAGTGATACTGAAATGCTTAACAAAATTACTGCAAAACGTATTAAGAGTAGGCTAAAATACATCAGTGTCTTGGACAGGGTAAGGCGTAGACTGCGCGCGGTCCACCGCAACAGAACGGTAGCTAAGCAGAAAATTCCGCTCTGCAAAGTTTTGATTGTCCGAGCCAGATGGCATTCTTGGCCAACACATTCGGCGGAACACAGAGAATACCGCGTTTTATTGTGTTCATATCGCCTAAGTTCACTCGCGTAAAGTCATCTCCAAGTGTCATTTGGGAGGCGACGTGACTGTCGCGTCGGTACCTCAGTAGTCAGTCTTCATTGTGTGCGCCATAATATGTAAGTATATACGTATGTAGAAGTAGGTACCTAGAATTATATAACATGTACCTAGTTGCAGTTGCTATAATTGTTTTATTTTTGTAGTGATGAATCTTGAAAGCGTTTCGAAAATCATTTTATTTGTAAAAAATTAACAGTTATGTCCTGATTGTCTAATAAATAAACATTTTCTACTGTTATAAATACATGCCTCTACAATCGTTGAATATAAAATTACCTATAATTTAATATGTAGTTTGCATGTGACTCATCCCATACAAACATAAACAGAACACTTAGGCCGGCAAATGCAACTTCCGACCCTCGGTAATTTTTATCCCCTTCTAATTGTAATTTCATTGGTAACACAGTTTACAGTTTGACCGGTCCATTAGTGCGAAACAAGGTGGCGTCCGGCCTTTCAGGGGTATTTATAACCTTTACTATAGTTGCGGCAATAATTTCATTAGCGGGGCACAACTAGAGGCCGGACAAGACAAATGGTGGCCATTAGAGGCCTAACGACGGCCCTCGTCAGCCCCCAAACTTTTAACGACGAGAATCAAAGTAAATACGCAGTATTATCTTGCCGATTTGGCAGAATCATAACTGTAGGTGAGTAAGGGTTGCTAATAGGATGCCAGTCAGCAGGTGGACCTTATTAGAGCAGGTGTGCTATTGACCAGTGCTTTTAAAGCCAATTAGTTTGATAAGATGGGTCAAAAGGGTTCAAATCAGCCCCAGTTTGTTTCTCGATTTAGTGAATGTATTATTTTTTAATTAGTAGGGGTATTCGTTAAATAAAATAATTAGTTAAGGATTTATCGCGTCCTAAGGTAAATAGATATTTTTTAAGTATATTTTTAAGACCTTAGATAAGAATGAATAGATACGATGTCGTTCTTATAGGTGTTTTTTAAATGGGCAATTTTTAAACCTTGTCTTTATCGTCACAAGACCAATACAGTCAGAGTCAGATACTTTAGCTATTTATAAATTCATTTCTTTTAATATCTATTTAATGTGGTGTCAAAAAAAGTATTTATATTTTGAAACTGACGAACACTAACTGTTCAGAACGACAGCTGTTGAGATGTACGAAAGTTGTTGAAACCGAATTCATTAAAATTTAATTCCTTAGCTACAACAAAACAAGATAAAATATTATTACTAGTCCTTGCTATCACTGAAGCTATACGCCCAAGAATTTCTATAATCCCAAAGTGCTCGCGTAAACTCATCATAACTCCTTATAATGTTCCCTCTTATCTCGCGGGGAACGAAATCAGTCGCGCATTCGAGACGGTCTCTGGGCACTCGTATGTTACGTCCAGTCGGTCATTAAGGGCTATTCGTGGTGCCAACTTCTTCCGTAGACCTTAATATACCCGAGATGTTTGTGGGAACTACAGCAAAACATTTACGAGATGTTCTTTGAAACATCAATACTCACTGCAACCGAGACAACTAGAATTTTTGATTCTGATTTCAAAGGACAAAAGATGTTAGAATTGACGACGTAAAGAGTCTAAATTAAAAATTATCTCACAATCAAAGCTTCTTAAGAAAACAGGACGACTAGATAAAGGATTCTATGAGTATGTAACTGTGCGTAAACATTTCTATAATTGAATTCCAACGTTGTTCATTAAGCACCATTCATGGTCAGACAACGGCTTCTGGTCAACCCTAATGTACCCGCGGTATGTGGAATAGAAACAGTGGTGCTTTTAATCAGAAGTTATGTCCTTAAAACTGATCTAAAACTAAGTGAATACAACATTTTTATTCTAACTATCCCTTACTCTTTACCACACCATTAAAATATACTAACTTGTTCTTTGAAAATTATTTACTCTACGCTACATTAATACTTAGGCACCTGAAACATCCTTTAAAGGCGCAATAATATGTATTTTCCTATAACTAGATGTATGTATATTTTGGAGTATACATCAAAAACTGTTCTTTTTGCAATCAATACACATAAAAGAAATATCAGTGAAACTCATTCGTTACTCTAACCTACTATACAATACAGAAATTCTTTACGTCCTTGTTTATTTGCGTCCAAAAACAAAGACTCCCTTCCTTTTATCAGGTTACGAATAAACTAATATTCGCAGTAACACTAATAACTTACTAAATGTACCGCTATGAGGGGAAATATTGCATGCGGAGAATGGGATTAATAAAATAAAGCTTATCGAAGTGAAGGAACATGCGTAATCCGCTAGTGAGGGCTGTCGCATCGAATTAATCTTGGTCATCGTGCGCTATGCTGCATTGTAGCTTGTTCTATATTTACCGGCTGCTGTGTGTTGTAGTATAAGTAAATTACAAATATAAATATGTGAAAAGTGTCACGATGCCGTAAAGCCTGCGTCTAAATAAGCCGATGGAAATATTTAGGTTACTTAAAACTTATTAACTTAGAACCTATGAAACTTACCTAAGAAATTTAAGTAATTTATACTTTAGAGTTCGATATAAAATACCTTTAAGTCAAAGTATAAGTGACTACCGATACTTACGTTTAGATAACTACTATTAAAAATGAAATTCGTGGCATTATAGATACAATCTTGCGATGGACTCTTCATGAAATTACAGCGACTGTCCGCTGTTTATGCGACTTACGTCAACTCATTTGTACAGCGCTAATAAAGTAGATGAGGATGGGATACAGGTTGTTCGCTTTATTCTATACTAGACAGACATAGATTTTCGAATATAACAAGATAAAATTTGGTTCGCTTAGTTTAGTTCTCTTTTCGAATTTATGCGGTCGGCATTTTAAATATGAGGCGAACATCGTAATCCTTAGGAAGCTCGAAACATAGCGATATCCGACTTCAGGGGGCTTAGTATTAGTTTTACAGAAATAAAAATTTGAATTCACCCTTTGAACGGTCTGGTATGGTAACCATCGCATTGCCAATCTGGTAGTCTAAAAAATTGCATTTGAGTAAGAAAATAAATGCATGACTGAATAAACAAGAAGAAACATGAAGTAAAAAAAATTAAACCCAATTTTCCAAGGGAGAGACTTGACTGTGAAACAGCCTGTATATAGGAAGTATTTCATATCGCACATATTGCTAAGTAGAACGTGACATATTAAGTTAATGAGCGACATCGCGCGGGGGCCGGACGAGTGCCGGAGAATACGAATTTATTGTTTCATTAACACAAGATCGTGTGACATGTGAGCACCCTGTTACTTTTACCTCACTATTGTACACCATCTGAAGTACATACACAGAAACACAATATTATTGTGTAACGAGAAAAAGCTGTCATTAAACTCAATTTATATCAGATTTACAATACGTTACACGAGCTAAACATGTCATTACTAGTTAATAGTATTATGGTAGGTATTATACCATAAAACAACCTGACTGATTTGACGACCTGTGTGGTGTAGTGGTTACCACGCCAGTCCACCATTCGAAGGGTCCCGGGTTCGATTCCCGGCGATGCGGAAATTTAAATGATGAATTTATATTTCTGTTCTCGGTCTGGGTGTTTGTGTATTTGCCTTTGTGTGTGTTCATGGCACCCACGACACAGGGAATCCTAGTGTGGGGCTGTGAGTGTGAAGCGTTATTTTTTTTTATTTTTTTTTTTATAATTGCTACATCAATAATATACTACATACATACAATAGCCTGTAGGTACTTCCTAAATTATGTATACATACTATCTATTTATAATTATAATCATACAAATAAATACGCTTTATTGCACTCCAAGAAAAATAATAACAGCATTTAAATTCTCTAGAAAATTTAAATGAAGCCTTAATTCCAAAAACATTATAAAAGTACGGAGAAAGGTCTCATCTACAGTAAATATATTATTATCATCGTATAGGTAGGGGAGCAAGGGGAGCTATGAACACACGTCTACTTTTTATTAATTTACCAAATAAAGTTATAATCTTGTTAGCGTCCCGCTTCCATTGTGACGTTACTTACTCGTACCTGGACATTGTAATAGGATCAACTTATTAAACATTAAGTACCAAAACATCAAAAGCATTGCGCGTAATGAAAGAATGACGCTTATGTTAAGAGGCTTTCGTTTTTCACTCGTTTTGTATTTATATTTTTTATTCATTTGACTACTTATTAGGGCGCGCGACAGTGTGAAACAGGCTTACAATAATGGAATTTAACATTGTCATTGTTAAAATCTCGAGTTATTTCAATAAAGTTAGAAAATGTATTTCTTTCGACAAATAATAATTTATAGAAAAAAACTATCTCAGCACATTAGAAAAATGAGTGAAAACGTAACGTTATAATTTCGTTTATCAAAACCACTGTAATTTAAAATTTTTATTATATTTTGTATACCTTTTGTATAGTCAACCATTTTATAAAACACATGACATAATGTAGCTGCAGTACCTGTAGCAGTATATATGTACAAAAGTATGAGTCTAATAGTTTAATAACATCATATTTACAGCCAATTTAATACCATCTATTCGAGTGCCCTCTAGTAGTGTACCGAAAAGCAATAAACATGACAACATCGTTTTGCTATAACGATTATGGAGCAAAATATTTGAGATCCATTTACGAAGGATATTAGCCGTTAAAGAGGTGCTTGAAAGGCATGGAGCCTACCTTCGGACCCTTGGGGAGGCTTTCAAGGAGCCGTAAGGTGTTGTACCCCTAAATGCGATCTAATTACGAAATAGTTTCACTTCTTGATTTATAGATTAAGTTCAGGAAACGGGTCGTACATGCGGCGCACTTGTATGGTATACCAATGTCATATTACTAGTTCACTTTAGTTACAGTATCGTGTCATATGCCATTCTACCTATCGACACTACGAGTATATTTATCTAACAGCAGAAGGCTATTTGCGCACTGTACAATTTGGGTTGTAGTTGTAGAGCTTAAAATAGATTTTGAACACTTCAAAATCAAAAATGCTTTATTCTAATAATCATTAAATAATAAACAGTATGTACCTACTTTTGCAAAATAAAATTATGTTATAGCTACATCAATTTTTATTGCTGTATTACGAGTATGAGATATAGTTATTAATATGTATTCTTTAAGACTTTTTGTGTTGTTTGAAAATTAAGCTTTGTATGTACATGGCTTTGTATCTTTACTTAATAATTACTATATTTCTAAATATTTAACTAGCGAAAAATTACAAAAATCTATTAGTTAATTCTAACAGCATTGAGACATCTTATTTGTTAACAGAAACAAATTAATCAATCGCTAAGTTAAAGCCAGGAGCTTACTGACTTGCACCAATTTGTAGCTTCCAGCATAATTTACAGTGCATTATTATCAATTCTATATACCTAAGTACAGGAGTGTACGGTATCGAGAGGTGTTAAAGGAAAGACGGGACAATCTCCGGAATTATTGGATTCCGCGGGTCTTCCACAATGGATGTTCTTGGCCGGGCGAGCTTACACAGTGGCCCGAGTGCTTTGTACCAAATCACTCGGTAGATTTATTACCAAGAGTCCCCGTTACCCCACTTTCCCCCCATATAAATCGTGAAATAAGTGTTGCTATATTTACCGGTGACGTATTCCTAATCGCGGGTACCGTCTGCGCTCGCCAGTTACGAGTCTCGTGAATAGTAATTATTAATCCGGGCATCCGATGACGAATTTGAATAATTTATACTTGAAATTTATTGCGTTGAGGTTAAGGTCTCTTGCTCGGGTAAGAGACACATGTGCCAGCATTTGAGTATCAAATGACGCAAAGAGAAAGGTCTCAACAAAGTAGACTATATTTAGATGTTAGTAGTTTAATTATAAATCCCTTATCCTTTTCTTAACATATTAAATTGTGGTTCTTATCAATAAAATTTGTGAATGCATAACATAAATACGAGTATATCTACATTGTTTTTATTAGAGTTTTAATTTTAGACAATGCCCTAATACAGCACTTCATTAATGGCACACACGTACGAATACTACTCTCGCAGAATATCAAAAGCGTTCGCACAAACCGAACACAGGGCTTTTCGATGTTTAATCAATCGACCGAGTTAGTCGGTCAAACGACCCGTGCAGTGACCTAATCACTCCAAACCGACCAACGCCTGCCCAATTCCTCTGACCGATGACAGGTGTTTACTATTGAAATCTAATTAGTAGATGCTCAAGGGTGTACATTTTACTAATGGATCGGATTATTTCGAAACCCCAGCACGTAGAGCGAATTTGTAATTCGACGCTCGAATAGTTCGCCTCCAATTGGGTACCTTATTTTCTTATCTTAGATATGACAAAAGACTGTCTACAAAAACATAATTTTTTAAATAAAGTAATCTAGTAAAATATATTATAGGCCATCTAAAGTTATCACTGTTGAGAACTAAGAGAACTCTCGTGTCATATTTCTATCGAAAATACAACGTTATTATTGCTGTGATTCAGGAAACAAGTTATTTATTCGCACTTAGTAGTACTGTCACAGATTAGATAATAGTTACTACGTAAGTAGGCACCCACTGTGCCCACTATTACGATAAGAGATTTCGAAGGTCACTGAAGGTATCTCAAGAATTGCTCCGGTGATTTCGACGACTCGTGTAGTATAGTTGTAAACGACAACCCCCCATTTGGGAAGTCCTGGGTTTGATTCCTAGCACGGCAGGAGTTTAATGAACCAGTTTAGATTTATGTTCTTGGTCTGGGTGTTGTGTAATTGTACTAATTGTCGTTGCGTTTTAAGCCTAAAAACAAAGCTGTATCTATCCATACGCTGTTTAAAAGAAGTCATTTCCATATTTAACTTATAAATAATATTCAGAGGAAGAATTAAACACCATATAGGTATGCAAATGAAAATTTGTGAATGTTACTAATCAGCGACTACCAGTGAGTGTGTGACGGCTCTACTCACTTCGCATAGAGGTACTTAATTAATTAAAAGAGTACTCGTGCCTCGAAGGCAACTTGAATCCAGCTTCATTCGTTTACCTGCCATGTTTGCGTTACTAACGAACGAATTAATTTCAGTTATTGAAGTAAATCGAAATGGTAGAACGTTGTGAACTTTAAATGTGATCAGAGCGAATGACTACCGTAAAATACATGGAATGTTTGTTAATACATTTTAGGGTCACAGCATTAGCTAAGACTTTTTATTGTTTAGAGACCCTATTTATTAAACACTAGCTGTGCCAAGCGGTTTCACCAGCGTTAAGAATAGTAACCGTAATGCTTGATAGCCTATAACCTTCCTCATGAATTTAGCTATCGTACACAAAAAGAATTTTTCAAATCGGTCCAGTAGTTTCGGAGCCTATTCAATACAAACAAACAGTCATATCTTTCGTCTTTATAATATTAGTATAGATAGATAATAAATTATACTAATGACACTTATGATCTTATAGAAGAAAAAGAAGTATCGGTAAATTTTAAAACGGAACACTGAAAAAAAAGGATGATTTATGAGTCATTAAGTAAGAAAACGGGGTTAAAATACAAAATAATTTGTAACGTTGTTCATGTAAATACATGTTTATTTGATGTAACCTGTTTATTTGATTTACGCAGCCTAATCAAGTAATGTGCGCATCCGCTCTAAGATCGACAATATCCTTTGTCCTGACATAAAATATACATATTCGGGATTCAATTTACATAACAACATTTGCACAAGACCCAATTTCGCTCAATTATAGAATTAAAACGAGCAATACAGTGGCAA
>DWQL01001640.1:0-11045 GCA_018231265.1 Noctuana haematospila
CTGCTACTTCATAACATTAAAAAAAAAATGTAAAGTGTGACCCATCCTCCCAATGGCTTTACCCACCGGTGGATAAATGGCTGTTTATCCATTATCCAGTATTTCAGTGTTTATGTGACTTGTCCTATTTTTAAAATAAAATAAATTTTCAATTTTTTTTCAGTGGTTATGTTTTGTCTAGCTGCTGTTATCTTCCCAATGGGCTTTGATGTTGAAGATATTGGTGGACAACCCTATCAATTACCAAACAGTCACCAAGTTGGAATCTCATACATATTATTTGTACTTTCTCTGTGGATTACTGTTATATCGGAATTATTTGCTGGGAAAGTCTGCCTGCCCCATTTTTAAAAAGTACCTACTAAATAAATAAATGAATACTATCACCCAGAACATTCCAAGTGTAATAGGTATTATTGTTAAAGATTTAAGTTTGCAATTATTAATTACATTGACATTGTGATACATTTCTTTCAATCTCAATGATAATCTCATTGGACATTAGAATACTGCTTTAGCCTACTTTTAGTATTTAATGATTTTATATAAAATAGCATTTCATGGATTGTTAATATTGTTATATTATAATTATGTAAGATAAATAGATATTTAATTTTATTAATAACTACATATTTTTCTTATGCCCTAATTTTATTAATTCCAGAAATCCTTACTAATAAGTTGCCACTGGTACCTACTGGAATTTTTTTCTTCAAAAATCAAGATAATAATAATATGTTTGTAGGATTGTAGCTAACTTGTAAACTTCGTAGTTATAACACATGATTTCTATCCTTTTTGAGGATAGTACATCCTTTATCTGCCCATCCAACAAGGATGAAAAGTTTTTTTTTTGTTTACTTACATTGACTTACGAAACATATAATACATGAACCTGGTCTGGTCACAGCAACACACAAGCGATAACATCAAACTTCAATTATTATTAGAAATAAAATACTGTCATATATTTTAATATTACATCCACATCTCCCTACCGGAGCTATTTTTATTAAAGCGTGTTTATATTTATTTTATAAATGCTTTTTGGTGTAAAAAATATTTCTTTAATGTACACTATTTGTTCTAATTGCAATAATATATTGGACTCGTTAAGACGAATCATATTATGAAACAAAACTTGGAAGGGTTCAGCGAAAGCTCGAAGCTCTAGTAGCCACTGAAGTAGTTCCACCAGCCACCGCGTCTCCTCTATCAGATGACCTCCGATATGAGAAAATGATAAAATCTTAAACTGTAATTTTAATTAAATTAAAATAAAGAATTCTTTAGAAAAAAATATGGTCAAAGAAAGATAGAGCGGAAAACCTGGGATTGAAAAAAAAACATCATAAAATTTAAAACATTTTAATTAACAAAAACATTTATCCTAAAAATTGTTCGTATCATTAATTTAAAGAAATTAATTATCTTACAATTGAGTATGTACAGTTTTATTAAAATTGATTAATTGCCTTGTATAATTTTACAGTACACGATAAAATATTTTCAAAGTCTCTTTATCAGCACTAACAGCAACTTTGTCCATTTTGTTCACAATAACCTCCCGAATTATGTAGATTCGCTGATATCTTCTTTCTTGAATTCTTCAGAAATGGGGATCTTCTAAATTACTGCTGGCACTCCTTATGCTGAATAACTTAATGTGATGAAATAATTAATTGGTCACCTCATGCTAGTAAAAGAAGGCAACCACAGCAACTGAAGAAACATGACCATAGGCCAAAACCAAGACTTCGATGATGCGACATGGCGTGACCATCAGCTTTATGCAAATCACATCACCACACATGGATATCCTACTATAACAGGATGGCTATCAAACAGAAAATGTTATATATTTGCCACAACTGGGAGACTGGCCTTGCAATCAACCAAAGTTTGATTGCTGTCAGCATAAGGAATAGAATATTGATTTAAGAATTCAGTGGTCTTGGAACTCGACTCAAACGCCAGCTCCCGTGTGATGAAGTCCACAGGAACAGTCTGTCTGTAGCTGCACATATAAGAAAATTTTAATTAAACACAACCAGCTTTGCTGGTAACCCAAGGTAATGGTAATAAAAAAACCTTTAGTCCCTGTTTATGCTACATCATAAATATTTCTAAGACTGTTAAATTTAAATAAGTTTAAATGGCCATTTCTACCTTACTTTTTTCTAATTTTACGAAATAATATATTAATCAAAATATTATGTTTAAATAGTTATGTTTATTGAACTGGAGTACTGAATGTGTTTGTTTATGCAATAACTTAAGTTTAGTAATGCTACAAATCTGTAAAAATTCATCACACGTCTACAAAAACATTGCTTAAAATACTTTATTAAATACCATAAGAGTATCAAGAACTGTACCTTTGTATAGAACAAATTATAAAGACATAATTTAATGACACAGGAATAGGATGCTGAGTCTTGGAAATTATCAAATTACTGTATGCATATTATTGCATATTAAACAAGACAGTTTTCTGGCAACCAAATCCATTCAAAAAACTTGTGTATCTTATAAGAGTTCGTAATAGGCACAGCCGACAGGATGTAAAGAATAGAATTTGATCAGAATAAGACAGAATAACTACCTAACTCCAGTGGACTAACCAACCTATCCCATAGATGCTGCCAAACTTAGGCTCTCACTCAAGCATAACTCTATAAACAAAGCCATCACCCTATGAAAAGCAGTATTGCTAATTAATCTAATTATATTACAATCTCTTATAAATTTAAGTACATGTTGAATCCATGATTGGTTTGAAGATGCAACAATAAAATGTTTTGCCGCGAGAAGATGACAGAATTGTCTTTCTTTATTGTCCATCCATGAGTTAATTATTTTTTATTTATATACTGTTTATTAGAACATACCCGAAACTGCTACACACACCACTAACGCACTCATGCACAGAAAGATATACTTTTACAAACACACGCAAGTATGTATGATAGTCTCAATGATTTCTCAGTGCCATTAAGACTTCACAGTAAGTGAAAAATCATACCATTAATTATTATGAAAAATGAGAAAATATACTTGTGCACAAACACTAAGAAAAGTGGAAAGTGAGCAAAATGAATAGTATTTCTTATGAGTTATTGTGGCATTCTAACTGTAATATGCATCATTAACAGTTTTTTGTTTCGATAACATATTATTGTTTATAATTATTTATTAACAGGATAATATGCAACTCGAGCCAATGCGTCGTTATCAGTTGTGCTGAAGGTTATAATAAAATTGTCTTATCTATTTTGGAAACAACTTGTTCAAATTGTATGAAACCCTGTTCGGTAGGAAATGTTTCAAGGATTTTGCTAGATTTTAAATTGTGTCCTTGTTAACTCAGGATACTTATTTTTTAACAAAAATATTTTCTCAATATCTGCGACATTGTAAAAATTATTTAATTTTTTTTAAATGTATATTACATTATACATAAAGCCTTTCGTTCCAATCCAGCCAAATATTTGATTAGTATTTAATATGAACCTTAGTATCTTGTAAATAAAATACTGCCAATGACATCAAGGTTCTTCAATCAATTACCATGACACAACTTTTGCAGTTGTAAATGATAAATAAATGGCTATTTATGTATAGATAGATCAATGTTTCCATGAAGAATTATTTATCAATGGGTTAAATATTATTCAAAAGGTCTTTCAATGATTTTAAAAAATAAGCATAGGACCATAGAAGATTGGCACTAAGGTATATGTTATTTAAGCTATATACTGTCTTAACTTAGCAAAAACCTTTTTTAATCTTGTTAAATGCAAAAAAAAGCAAATGGATATAAAAAACAAATAATAAAAAAAGACATACGACTTTAGGATGCATTTCAGGTACTCTTTCCGCTCTCTCTCCACAAACCAGTCAATGAGGTACCCAGCCATCAATGGAGCTACCTTATACAAAATGAAAAATTTATGCAAGTTTCTAGTTGCCCATGCATGCCTTGTCTTGAGAGCATGTTTAATACAATCGTTCAAACGCTCTTCCTTAGATAAATGTCTGAATATTCCAATAATATCTGAAAAATTAAATTGTCATTTCATCAATCTGGTTAAAATTTGGAAACCACACTAAATAATACTTTAATAAACATGTAAATTGTTACTACAAGTATTACTAGATTTAACTTATGTCTTAACTTACCAAGAGAATTTTTGGTGAAAATGTAATACAGTATTCTATATGCAGTAAATTCCGCAGAGTTAGTTCTACTATCAGGTAGTTCAGCATAAAGCATTTTAAGCTGTGTCTGACATTGATTAAACTCCTCATGGTCGCCTTTCTCTAGGGCTATCCTTGCATGTGTTTCATATACTTCTACTGTAAAACGATCTCTTATACCCTGTACCTGTTGAGAAGTAAGAAAATAAATTATATTTAGCTTTAAAATAAATCCATATAAATGTAATACATTATAAGCAAAGTTCCAACTTGAGTCAATTAAAACTTGATTTTAAGTCATACTTACTAACTACACTAACGCATACTTACTGTTAAATCCTGTCTAATTGACTTTAATTGATCACAGGCATATCTATAATCTTGTTTAGCAATCCACCTTTCTTTTACATTTCTTAGAGAATTAATTAGCACTGGAACTGGTCGAACTTCACATGCTTCTGGCGCTTTTGTTAACCTGAGAAAAGACTTTTCAACATCTGAACATGTGCCTACAATATGTTCATTATTTGGTTCGTAGTCCCCATCAAAATCATGAATAACTGGACTTGTTTGTGTGGGTTCCAATCTCTCATTATTAACTTGTATTGAGCTTGCTATGGAGGGAACATTTGCAAATCTTGCTGCTCTTTTCTGCAATTTTTCAGCATTGCCCTGAAACTCTTCAACATTAAAATGACTGTACTGCTTCTTCTTATTATTTTTTGGAAACTTATCTGGTTTCTTTTGATCTAATGACAACCTATCCTTGACTTTTTGCTTAATCTTGTTTTTGAAACTTTTCTTATCGTCACAGTCTTCTCCAGAAGCTGATGAAGTGCTAAAAACAATATAAGTACATTTAGTTGACCTAGTTAATTGTTATATGAATATATTTTATAAGAAACAGATGAACTAATTCCAAAAAAATTTATCATAGGCTTGAAGACGTTGAGGTGAGAAGAAATTATAATATAAAACAAATTTTAAGATTTAAAAAATATTTAGGTACAGACCCACTGAAATACACCACAAAATTTCAGAACCACCTACTACTTATTTAGTTTTTTAAGAAAATTTGCTAGTACATAAGCAAGACTTATAAAATGCAATTAGTAGTGCCTTATGATTATATCAAACCTATGTCTTTTCTTTGATGGGCTCCTGGTTCTTGATGGACTTCTAGATGATGGATGTCTCCTCCTCTGTGGTGAACTTTTATGTCCACTGTAAGTTCGGTTACTCAAAGACTTTACCTTACTGCTATCTGGAACATTCTCACACTTTTGGTACAAAGTCAATGTGCCCCTCACTGGCTTGACTGACAAATTATTTCTTTCACTGTGTACACTTGGAATGGGCTCTTCATCCCAATTTCTAGTCCATATTTCATCTTTATTTGCTGCAGCAGTAATCCGCCCCTTTAAGCATATATCTATTTGATCGCGATCAAACCCAGTTCTGCATTTTTCATAACATCTCTTTATATACCTTTCCAAACTCTCTGGCCATGTTCCCGCAGATGTTTGACATATAGAGGTGGAATTTAACAAGTTACTTGAACTGTCATTGATTGAGATCTCTCGTGACTCTTCTTTCGCATCATCATTCTTAGGCTCCTCCGGAAGGGCAACAGGCGGTTCAGGAATGTCTTCGGTCGCAATAGGAGGGGGAAGAGGTACTTCGAGGGGAGGCGGTGGAGGAGGTTTAGGTATTTCCGGTGGGGGGCATGGTGGCAATGGAGGGGGATAATTTGGCAACGGCGGCAATAATAGACCCTCATCGTTACTCTTGTTATTAACCTTCTTCCGCTTCTTTTTACCACCATTGCCTAAAAGTGGATTATCAGTTGGAGGAATAGGAGTTGACTTTCTATTCCCGTTTAAATTAAACCTTATAGGGGATTGATTGAAAAAAGGACGACTTTCGATCGGAGACATTCCTAACAATGGGGCCGGAGGTGGAGGCTTGGAAAACGGAGGATGCGCAGACTCATTGTTTGGCCGAAACTGGTGGATCTCACTATTAAACGGCCCTCCGTTTCCCATTTGAGAAAAATACTGATGATTATTATAAAACGGTGGAGGATACATATTGTGTCCATGATACCCATTGTATTGAGGATATAAACCATACATCCACGCATTATGATTGTGAGGAAGTCCACTCATCGTCTGAATAGGCGGTTCTTTAGGCGTATTGTCACCCATACCGCTTAATGAGCAGATTTTATTTTAGAAATTAGCTTGGAATTAGGAATTAACTTGTGTAGTAAAAATTGCGATGTGCCAAATTCCAAAATTATAACACCAAAATGGCGGCGATAAACCACACGCAACGACTCACCAATATTCTTTATTATTCTTTAAGCCTATGCTTTGAACGATATTTTAATTATTCGTCTTCACACTACTGCGTATATTTGCTTATCATTCGAAATCATAAGCACAAAGTATATAGATGTAGGAAATTAGAAACAAAAAAAGAATTACATTTTCAATTCTCAAATTCTCAAATACTTCACTTTTTTTCCAACAAGATAGATTAGAAAGAGACAAAGAGTTTAAACTGTTCAAAGAGTCACAGACTATCACAGTTATATGTAATATACTAAAGAAGTCCAACCACAGACTAAAAAGGAAGAGATTATTTCTTAATTTTGTATCGTGTCGTATCGTAATTATCATATAGATATAGATAGACTACTAGCGACCCACCCCAACTTCGCACGGGGGTGTAATGCTGATACTAAATACACTACAGGAAAACTGCGAACGTTTATACATATAAACCTTCCTCTTCAATCTATTAAAAAAATTGCATCGAAATCCGTTGCGTAGTTTTAAAGATTTATGCATACATAGGGATATATAGACAGAGAAAGGGACTTTGTTTTATGCTATGTAGTGATGATAGTCCAGCCAACACCAACTTTCCTGATTGATCTTATCCAAATTATTCGTCCTTGTTCCTTTCCGCCCCGTTTCCCCCGTTTTGTCGTTGGCGATGCGCAAATAGCGTGATGACATATAAGAAGAAAAAAAACGACATAGTGTCAAACTGTCAAGTCAAATAGTGTCAAACTGTCAATGTCATCTATCTATTCTGTTATAGTTAAATTAAATCTGTTTCTTAAGTTTCTTTCTGTTTTACAGTTGTCTCGATTTGTTTATTGGTAATTAAATTTTAATTTTTTGAATGAGTAATTAATGTAAAATAACTATATTATATTATAGTACATATTTTAAAGTACAATCAAATGAAATAGAAATTTTCATGGTTATGAGTATAAATTAATAAATATCGCTGACCCTGTAGTAGCCGCAGGCAAAGAGTATTATAATCACTAACTACGTTTAGCCGTAGATAGTGGTATGGGAAGTCAAGGCAGATTAAATCAGACTGGCACAATGTTTGTTTGATGTTTGTAATAATTGCATGACATGGATTTGTTAAAAACTCCATCTATTCAGTCTCTTTTTGACTCTGACTTGGAATCAGTGGGAAGCCTGCAGTATGTAGATATCGAAGAGGTAGGTGATTTTTGCGAAAAATTACTGATTATAATCTAAAAATTTTTTTTTTGTGTATGTAACTAGTTGAAATAAATATTTGATCTGTACATACAAATTTTTTAATAATATTATTTGTAGTTCAGAAATTCATTATACTGTCTTTGTATCATAGTTGGATGAAGTAGAATATGCGTTACCCTCAAGTAAAGCCCCTACTCTTGCTGAAGTTTTGTCAACGGAAGAGGCTTGTGTGGATGAAATAGAATCTTTGAAACAATACACTGAACCATCAACTTGTTCTGCACTACAATTAGAATTTTTACAGGCAATTTCTCAGCAATTACTACAAGCGCAAGTAAGTTATCATATATTTAAAAATAGGTATTGTGGTTAGGTCAGAAACAGTGTAAAATAAACCTACTGAAAACCAGCACTGTGGTATCTATACTAAGTGGGTTTCTTTCTCTAGCTGCTGTGACATAAATGAACTTATTGATGCTTACTGCAGTGAATTAAGCTTTGATTTATTTTTGTTTACTGTGCTGTGTTATACCAGTATTGTAATAGCTTTCTTTCTTTCAAAACAGTATTCCATCACTCACAACTAAAATTAGTACACATTCCTAGTCTAAAATGCTTCTAACTTTATGAGCAAAAGTTTTTACTTACTCTGCTGGCTCAGCGACCCGAAGTGAGTCTTGGCCTCCGATATGAGAACTCGCCATTGGTCCTGGTCTTCTGCGGTTTCATGCCACTCGCCAGACTGAAGCAGGTCGCGGAATTCTGCGATAAAAAAAATAAAATAAAATTAAAACTTTATTAAATGAGATGATTATACCTATATTTACAGGATACAGATTATTTTTTATATATCATACAAACAGTAGGAGCTTACTAATGATTTTTTTGGTTGCAAGTTGTTAGTTGATTGTGTAGGCTAACAGGCATGCTTGAAAACAAGGTTACATTAGTGATAAGAAAGTATTAATAACAGAGACCTGTTTTGTAATGGATATAACGAAAAACTTTTAAAATATGTATCATTTTAAATTGCCAATCTGTGTCCATAAACTGATATTTTATTTTTATACAAACTATAATGTTTATACAAATGATGCTATTAGGTAAGTACTAACCACTGGAATATTAAAGAAATAATTACTATATTATATTGTATATTTGATTTATTCTTTATCTTCACACAAATGTGTACGCACATACAAGTGATACAAGTAAACAGAAACTAAAAAACTATTATTTTTTAGCATACTACTGTTCAACACATAGCAATTATTATTTAAAAAAAATTCAAAGTTCATAGCTATGAATCGAGGTTGATTTATAATTTCAGGAGCGATCATCAGCAGGTGCAGCAACTGCACTTAGCGCAGGCATCAATGGCAGATGTACTGTGGGTACAGCTCATGGACATTTGCTATCTTTTTGTGAACAAACATTAAGATGGGTCTGTGACGCGAATGGTGAATGCGGCGCTGTCAGTTGTTTATCTTATAATCAAGACAGCAGTCGTCTCCTTGTGGGGTATGCAAGAGGACTTGTTTATCAATATGAAAGCATTCGAGGCATAGTTCTTAGGAAAGTAACTTTGGGAGGAGAGACATGGGGAACGTTACGTGTTGCGTGGGCTGGCACTTCGGGACTTGCTCTCGATACAGGTGGATCAGTCTGGCTAATGAAATTTTCGAGACCCCTGGGAGTCAGATCGGCCCGAGTGTCGTGTCTTTTCTCTGGTGCGCGAGGAGAAGTAGTGGCAATGAGTGCACGGGATGCCAGGGTACTGGCACTTGCTACCCTTTCCAGAGCTATCATAGTTGCTGGTGGTAGAGCGGCCGGAGTTCGACTTGACGGGCCTCCCGTTACCTTACCTGTTCTCGAATGGTGTGAAGTCGATAGCAGATTACTGGTATGCGCTCGTGCTCACGTTATGCAATGGCTCTCTGTGAACGTAAACGGGTCTTCAATAGTTCTTCGCCCAGTACAACGAGTGGAACTCAAAGCTGCCCCAATGTGGCTCGGCTGGCTCGGCGGCAGTCTCGCTATATTTGACTCGCAAGAAAACCTTCGCTTATGGGGCGATGACTACGACAAACCACTGGACTTATCGTAAATAGAACCTGTTTACTCATCTGCTTTTTTCAAGGTATACCTACATTTTGCACTTACAGCAGGTACAGGTTTACAGGTTGTAAAGTCTTATAGTAATTAAATAACTTTTCTGTTTATAGGGGCTTTGGACAGACGGCAGGGTTTCACAAGCAATGTGTAAGGCGGGAGAGAGTGCACTGGGTGGTGCGTGTATAGCTGAAGGCGCTCTTTCTATTCTCGGCCGTCGGGGCATATTGCGTGTCAGACCACGTGACATTATAGCAAGAGCCCAAGCTTTTATCGCTTCCGGCCGTTACTTGCAAGCATTACGTTTATTATGCTCCACTCAGGGCACTGAGGCGCAGACGCTGGCAAGTGACTTTATCGCAAACTTAATCGACAGACCAAACATATTAAGCAATAAAAATGTAGCAGTTCAAGCTATAAGACTATGTTTGAAATATAATTTAAGGTAAACTACTGTTATTGCCAACACTATAGTATAAATTAATCAACTCTAGTTTTATATATAACGCTTCACGGTCATAGCCACACACTAGGTGTATGGCTGGCATGGCTGGCATGGCTGGCATGGATACACGCATTTGTGTGTACGAGTATCAATTACACAAACTTCACGACCGGAAACAGAAATCTAAATTCAAAATTTGAATTACAGTTCCGTCGGGAATCGAATTCGTCCCGAATGCACCGTAACCACTGCACCAAACGGGACGTCAACATTCTTTTGCCGAATGTTTTTACATTTTAATAGTATTATATACTTAATAGTACTACACAATGGATATAGTTATAACAACATAATTCGTCAGTACGCAATTGGCAATAGATATTAATTTCTAAATAATACCATTTTAGCGAAGAACTATACACAAGCCTGTGGGAGAGTTGCGCCAGCGAACAAGCGTTTGTTGAGGCATTGGGTGATGCTGCGGTGCGGGGTGAACTATCCAACTTTCCTCCATCGCCAGATTTTACGCAGGTAATTTTAATGTAGTATAGTTGAATAGGTCAGTTTACGCCTTTCCTGGTTGTGGGAAGACCAGTGTAGCCCTATCACGAATATTTTACAAATATGTCATCGACTAGTACCTAGCAGTTAAATTTTGTATAGGATTTAAAATGGCGCTCCGTGGGCTTATCGCGAACTAAAAATCGTATGGATAAAGTCTATTAAAGCGAAGTTATGTACGAAGTACAGTTAGT
>DWQL01001641.1:0-11044 GCA_018231265.1 Noctuana haematospila
GTTCTGCAATAATTCAACGCTCTTAAATGCGTAGCCCATAGCTTTATTTTTACATGATGCTTATATTTTAGCAAAACCAAATTTGACTGTGATAAGTATTCTCTTAGTAGTCTTAGAGTGTACCTAAACTTGGTACTAATGCAAGTTTTACATCGTCGTGTTAGTGAATTAATAATCTTAAGTACTTACTTGGCGCTAAAGACTATTAGGGTGTACCGACATAACCCTCTGTAGTCGCTGACGATTTTTACACTTCCGTGTTTTCATAGATAAGCAAATACGGGGACGTGTGATGGATATTAAGGGCACACCTTACATCATTTTCGTTATTACGGGGTGGGCCAAGACGCGCTCCTTACACTCGTATCACCCCCCATCCCTTAATATGCTAAAATCAAATTAGTTTCAAAGCGGAGTGATTCCCTCGTGAATCGATCGCTCTCTCTCAATATTGCGATCCGGGGCGCACGGTGCGTGCGAGAAAACACGTTTTATGAAATGACACTCATTAAGAGCTTTATTACTTGTGTTCAATCTGTAGCTTTTAAAATAGGATACTATGGTAATTTAAAGTTTCTTTTTCTATACTAAAATATAGGTAGGTGCATATCATATTCGTTTTACTTAGTTTAGGTACATAAAAGAAATTATATTAGGTAAGTCTATTACTGATAGTTCGTATTTAAATTCAAATATTTTATAGGCAGAACTTGTGTAGTCCGCCCAGGTTGGTAGCAGCGACACGCTTATAACTTGCCGTGAGGCAAAATTTGTGGCAAGTTCCTGTATTTCGGTTGGGGGTATGAATGCTGACGACACTTTATGATATTTGAGGCCACCATCTCAATCCTAACCAGAAGCAATGCATCCGCTCTCGCCATCATATAGGAATTCTTTCCTATTTCAAGCCGGACAATGTGTCCATAGTTTGAAGTGACTCAATATCAGGTGGCTGAATGCCCGTTTGCTCCTCATTTAGGTTGGTACGATAAAAAAATGCAAGTAAGTGTTCGTTCGTTTTAAACTTGAACGTGAATCTGAAGTATTTGTAAAGAACAATTTCCTGTGAGATTCTTGCTCGCTGTGGTGATCGCAGGGATCGGGATCAGCGGTGTGTCGAGACTTTCATTAGCACCCCGGCTCTTAGCAAATTAATGCTCTTGTGACAACCCTACTCATGTATAGTTAGGTATATCTACGTTATTATGGCGATGGACGATAAATTTTCAGTTTAGAACTACCTATATCAGCTTTTTACTATGACTATGAAATTTAACAATGAACTTTATTAGAGCATTTATGAGTTCAGTTCGTTTAGATTATTATTACTTCTTTACGTACGTTAAAGTCTGATATTAAGAATAACCTTTTAGATAACCAACATTATCAACGCATTACATATGAAAAGGGTTTAGGTCATAAGTAGTCCACAACGCTGGCCAAGTGCAGGAAAATAGATAATATTCAACTTTATATTTATCTTATAAATTTATAAATGAGGTCATAGACCTAGACCTAGTAAAGACTGGTAGAAGAAAGAAGAGTGATTCTTTATTACAAGGAATAATTTGTAGTTATTACAAAACAAAAATCAGTAGGTAATAAACTAACTAATATTCTAGTAAGTTTTAAATGTGCTTATTAAATTGAGGCAATCTGAAGTGTCTATCGGCAAGGTTTGGGCCGTCAGCGGTAAGTAGAAGCTTTCATTAGTGCCCGGGGTCTTAACAAATTAACACCCTCCTGACAACACCAACGTGACAAGGCGACAACCCTTAACAAGCTCACTAATATGAAATGTGATAAACAATATATCTGTATAGATATATTGTACTGTATAGTACTTTCATTGTGTATTTAACTTGATGTAAAAAGTTTTCGACACACCAAATATTTTTTGACTTGGGAACATAATAATATTTTAATTGTGTATTGTGTTTTGTTCAATTACCTACTACCTCAATTTAGTTTTTGGAAGCATCGTTTTGAGGAAAATAATGAGTAAATACAAGTTCGAAAGAAGAAATTGTAATAAAACTTAACATTGAAAAGCTCCATTAACGCATTAGACCGTATCGTGAGATATAAAAATGATATATATAAAAAAATGTAATACATTATGTATAAAATAGGAAAAAGATATGTTGCCTCTACTGGACACAAACGAGTTTATTCTTCCTAAATCTACCTTAGCAGATTCTTGACCTTATCACATTGGGGAGTGATAGAAGGTTTTCTCCCCATTTCCCTCGCATGATATATGGTGTGCGCGGCGGCGGCGAATGCGACACAACTATTAGTGCATCCGTCATTAGTCACCGTCAGCGCAACGTTTAGCCACCACTGTCACGGACCCTAGCGCTGCATAAACAACTACATTCTTCTCTGGGGATCTAATTCGTGTTGCGGTAAAAAAAATTAAACAATCTACAGTTTTATTTGGAACTAGGTAGGTATATTAAAATGTTCATTACGGATTTGCTGTTATTGATTAATTTGTGCATAAAGTTTCTTTTTGTTAATATAAAAAATATATATATTTATATACGTTGATTTTAATTTCTTGGAATTTAATTACTTGGAAAAATTTGATGCGCAATTCACTTCCGTCGTAGAAGATTAGGACTATATGTACCTATTAGTCTTCATTATTTTGAGTATCATAACACCGCGAACTTAATCCTCATATGAAAGTAATAGCAAGTATCAAATATATGTCGGTAATGTAAGAAGGCCTAAGCTTTTATTAGTACGACGTATCATAAAATAGCATTTGCATAGCAGCTGTAGCGTGCACGGTCACTCTTAAATTGTTAGGTTACCATACCTAATAGTACCTACTGTTTACAATTGATGAATGAAAGCTATGGCTTACAAATTTTTAATCAGTTAGAAATAGGTATTAATATTTGAAAAAAATGTGCTATAATAGTTTTGAAACCTTAAAGTATTTTCAAAGAAAAGAAAATATTCAAAGTAAAATCTGTATCCACTGTCAAGAGAAGACAAAATTTGAATACGGCGTAACCCCAAATCAATACGATTGCTTAAAAAGCTTGATTTCGTTAAGGGAGCTTTTACGGTAAAACATTTAGTTAAGTGTCGCTCGGGGTGGCGTCCCCTGGCTACGACGCGGCGTAGCTTCGTAGCACAAGATTAATACATCGTAGAGGCCGTGTTAGTGGTGCAACAATTTGTCTCTATAAATGTTGACTCAGCGAGCGGTTGGTTTGCGGCCGTGCTGCGCGATTAGCCCCGCCAAATTTATTGTTTAATTTCAAAGCCGTTATTAATAACCTGCGAGATGATTAAACGGATTTTGCGGCTTAACTCCAAGATGTTCCACTTTGATTTATACGCCGACTCCTAATATGTGTGTTTGAGGTGTTGTCAGGGGAAGTGTTACTTGCTTGCGGTTAAATTTGCAAGTTACTGAGGTTTAAATAATTCTGCTCTCATTTAATGAAATTTATTTTACTAAGAACATATTATTATTATCATAGACTAAACCTTAGAAATGTGACATTGATAATATTTCTGGTTTATTTTTAATAGGTATGTGTATTACATTAAAATCTGTGGCCCCAAACCTCGTTTTAATAAATAAAACTTCTTAATGATTAAGGAAAAAGAAACCAAAGAATAGACTGGCTTAAAATCACATTTACATATAGACAATTATTGTGTAAAATCTATCTAATCTAATACGTACTTATACCTAATAGTGATAACAGTTTATGACCGAAGACTTATGTGTAGAACACTCCAAAACTTAGTTAATTACCGGCGAGCGTGTCCGGAAACCGGACAACACCATGCGTTGCACCCTCATCTCAGACGAGGTTCTGCGCGTCGCCTTGACGGAATAACATGAATAAACGACGCTACTCTACCGCATGCAAATATCGTCATAAACCCCTAAATTTAAGACGTTATTTTGTTCGTAGATACCGCGGCGGTTACGATGTTCCTGTGCAAGACGGTGGCGAAGACTTCCTACACGGTTCCGCAGAATATGAGCTCCAAGTTAAGGGGCATATTGTCGAGAATGTTTTGCCGCAACGGACAATCGCGGTCGGTGATACGAGGGTTTATGCGTGTAAGATGATGCTTGTTTAGCGAACTGCCGCTGATATGATAAATCAGTTTACAACTACCAAACAGCTCACTCGAGAGTCGTAAAAGGGGTGGGAAATGCTGAACAATCTACCGTTAAATAGGAATATTGTTTCTCGCGTAGAAATAATTTATTACGTGGGATAGTTATAAAGCTCGCTAAATTGATTCAATTAAATTAAATTTTTATCAAATTCATTTGTTAACAAAGTTTGTTAATAATATTTATTAAAGAATATCATAAAATCGTAAGTAGGTAAATTACTATTGAGATTATGGTAGATAATTGTTTAATTTACCTACTTATGAATTCAATTCGAGCTACGTCAAACTACCATGGTCCCTGTTTAATGCTTGTATTCCTTAATCTAGAAATCAGACACAGATGTCACAGATTAAATAAAATTAAAAGTAAAGTAGTTTTTTAACTAAAAGTAGTACCTATTATTATTCATCCACCACCCATAGAGTACCAGTACAGGGTTGCTTAACAAAAGATTCAGTAGCTATACCTATTACGTCCAATCGAATTTGTAAACATCCTATAGGATCTCTATGTTGATGTGTCTCATTAAAAATTTGAATTCGAAGTAGTCGTTTCATTTTTTATAACGCTTCCGTCTCGCTCACCGATCTTTTAATAGGATTACCACAGCTCGGCAGGTAAGTGTCTCTAATTGCTGTAAAAATCGGCACCGACAATAGAGGGACAAAGGCCGGCGCCTTCGGCCCTTCGAATGATTTATTGATTGGTCTTTGTGTGGCTTAGGCGGATTACGCATTGTTTATTTGTTTTCTCGTTTTGCACGTTGTAAGTAATTCTCGCCCATAAGGTGCTTAAGCAGTTATTGCGTAGAATATTAGGATAAGGCAAAGGTGGATTGGATACATAAATTACATAATTAAACTCTCAGACGGAACTAAGACGTTACTAAGTTTGCGGATTAGACATATGATCAGTATGACCACACACATGATACAACACGATGAATGAAAATAATATGACTATACAAAAATGACTTGTACATCAACGCTGAACCCGGCTTACGAAATCGGCACGTCCTAACCTCGGCATTCCGAAGTCGAATCGGCGATAAAGGGCCACGGGCCGGTCGTCGCATTGATTTATGCTCCGGGGATGATATAGCGAGGTGAAAGTGTTACCGCCGCGCGTAAATCATAACGCCGATGTATTGACAGCCCATGAATATACTCATTATGAGAAAAATTATTGTCATTTAGACGCTACTGGAAATGTTATTTATTAGCTGTTGATTTAGTGTCAGGAAAAGGGATTTTGTTATTGTTTTGGTATTAAAAAAGTGAAGAATTTGGGATATCTAAGCAGATTTACACTACATTACATAGACATACTATCAAATAAAACATAAATAGACAAGTTATTTAAATAAAGTTTCTCAAAGAACAGAGTTAAAACCGTATCATGCATAATTTTTTTTATTTACGATTATTTGTACTTACAGGACGTCCCACTTCCCGTAAGTACAAATAAATTAAAAGCTCTCCTATTTTAATTTTACTTACTTATTATCAAAATCAGAAAACTTAACCTTAGGGTACCTAGCATGCCCGTTTCCTACTCGTAAACTATTAAAAAAGGTTGTTTTTTTTTTAAATTAAAGTATTATGTATTTACCTTCTAGATTACTACTTATCTATATGTTAATTCCTTAACCCTATATAGTAATTCTCAAGCATTATTGAAATTATTTCAAGATAGTTTATTAAACCAATTTTCTAAATTACTCAAAAAAGGTTCAATAGCGGGTAATTGGGAAGAGACATCTTGGCCGGACGAAGAACCCGCCCTGTGACGATCGACCTAACCTCAAATTTACGGTCATTTTTCACATAAATCAAAGAACACCGGCTAAAAGATTTATTGCCTCTAGCCACGTCTGTAATGCCCATAGACAATGATCGACCTACCTGCCCTATTTGATACGTTTTGCTCTAATTTTTTGCTCACCTGCGAATTCCTTGATATTGTTGCGTTACAATGAAAACGAAAGTGTTTTTGTTTTTGCTTTCACTAAAATCTTTGCGTGTTGCCATACCGTACTTGATGCATTGCCAAATTGTAACGTTTCAAAACGGAATGTATTGAAAATAGAGATAGAGCGGTGTTCCCAAAATTAAATTAAACGCTCACATTTATTAGTATCCATGAGTAAAGATGCGGAATGACAGAATTCCCATGCCATCATCATTACAGTAATGGGTTCGTGTTACGGTGAATATTTCAGTTGTTTAGTTACAGTCGCGACCTTTCGAAACACGCGATTTCGCCGCTCCGCCTGTCACTAACCGGTTTACATGGCGCTGCTATTTCCGTACTGCTTAGCTAATTATGTAGCGCTTGTCTCATTTAAAATGTAATATTCTGTGACATCGCTCTAACGTTTTAGGCACGGAAAACAGAGAATTGAATTTCTATTGTGCGTTGTGTATTTTCACGCACGATTTCGTACGAGTACCTACCTAATATTGAATTGTTTTTAGAATAAGTAGAGTTTCACGAAATATTATCTTTGGGCAATTTGTAAGAAATATTTTTAAACTTTTAATAGTTTTAATATAGGTACATACAATTAAGATAAACTTACGGCGAAAGTAATTCCTACGAAAAGCATAACGTAAGTACCGAACGCATGTTAAATTGCTTGTAAAAATTATATCTAGGTATAAAAGGTCAAATGAGTTTGATCGAAATAATAAAGTGTGAATTTAACTTTACCTTGACAAAAATGTTAAAATATTATTACAGGTTAGTACCTGTAACACACAGGTTAGTACGTATAGTTGTAGCATAGTATGCTACAACTATACGTATATAACATATTTCAAATTTTTATACATATATTTCTTGTTTATAGTAAAATTAATATAATCATATTGTTAGTTTTTATAGTAACAAAGACACGGGCATTTGCAACAATCTGAAATTACATTTCGATACAGCTTGGTGTCAGCAACTTTGATGGAAATAAAGAACATAAATCGAGATTCCCGATCACACGTCACTCAAACGCGCCCGTGAAGGTTGAACAAATTGAGACAGTGCAAAAATAATACGGTATTGTATTAAAGATGAATTGGAATGATCGATCGTGTCAGGGCGTTCATTTTAATTTCGATTCCTCGAGATAGGCCGGAGGCGTGGTCGTGCGAACAATTTGTTTCACGTCCCTAGATACCTATTCTCAGCGTCAAGGAAAGTGGCTTTTATCACAGCTGCATTCGTGCAGCCGTAACTAGATTTTTTTTTTGTAAATTTTAATATCAGAAAGATTGGTCGCATGCACAACTAGGTATCTGTTACTTGTTCATGTGCTTAGTAGTTTTGAATCTACCCTGTTACTTATAAAACAGTAAAAATTTACATGTTTTAAGCTTCATTTTCGGGTAAAAATAGTCCAGTTTTACATTTTCTATATTACCTATACAAATATTATATAAGATTTGAGTAGGTATGGCGTTATAACTGCAAAAAGTCAATGATCGCGAAGCAGCATTTTATGGCTTTATTTAGTTTAGATATTAGCACTTCAACAGACGACTGTGAGTTGGCAGATTGAGTCAAAATTTGATATAGGTACATAGCATAGTCGGACAGCGTAGGCCAAATAATTTATGTATCTACCGCTGTTAGTAACAATGTACCTACGATTACGTTGTTTTGTTTTATTCTAACTGTTTGACTGAAACGGAAGCGTTGAAGGAAAACAAAAAATAGACACGGAACTGTCACTTAACGGAATCAGTCAAAAGTTAGTAAATCCAATATCTAAGTTTGGAGGAGCGTCGTTCGTCGTTGCATAGAGCAGAGCAGGCGTGCATCGCTCGATATCGCTGACAGTGACGGATTACCCCCGGTGGCGGTTCACGGCCGCTCCGCGCCTGTGCCAACCACTATCTTCCCAGTATCAATCGAATAAAGACACGACAGAATAAGAATCCGAATGTGTTCCGTAATGGTTTTGTGTCGGATGGCGACGCAGACATCGATCGATTCCTAAGTCGCTCTATCTTATACAGCCTTATGATGATGTAGATTTTGATGTGAACACGTTACATACAATGAAATTTAATATTGAGTTGGTTTAGTCGTAACAAATAAAGTTCGTAATTGTAATTATAATAAAATGTGACGGTTGAAAGGTTCGTGAAAATTTACTTTTAGGTCCTTATTTGTAAATAATTAAATAATACGTACCTACACATTAATTGTTTTATAATAAGAATGATTTTTTAAAATATGATCTTAAGGGACAATGAGATAGCTAGCCTTAGGTTATAATAATAAATTACATTTTTCATTCACATTTATAGTATAACATGAAAGAAGAGAATTTTTTCTTTAGGAAAAAATACCATATTGGTTAGTATACAGACAGTACACAATGCTATGGACGCTGCGTTTCTGCGCGACTCCTTCCTAGACTACACACAATAAACCGGTAGCTCATTTCATGGACATAGTTAATCATGCGAGTTTATTCTCAACTCAAGAAGCTGGTGAAGGTTGGTGAACTTAGATGCCTACAGTAGCGACAGTGTCCAGCAGATTGTTAACGCGGCCCTGTCTGTCGGCCCTCCCGTAGCGCTCTACAGGGGGCGCTCCTGTGCCGCCAGTAATCGTGTTCAAATATCAAAACATTCTTTATCACGCGGTTAAAAGCTGTAAAAATCTTTTGAGACATAATTGTCTTTTCGGTTTCTTTTCGTTACACTCAGTGTATACATTGAGTGTCTCTGGGTGAACAAGAGTGTCTGTGTCTGGCAAATAACGCGATTTCTGTCGTAGTCTAAATTTACTATAAGAAAGGTAAAATTTTATAGTAAAATTACAGTTAAAAATTTCGCAACTTTTATTTCTATCTTACTGTGTAATATCGGGCGTCTCAAAGTTACACAACGGTAACTGTTAAAGATCGTCTAACTCAAAATATTATTAAATTAAATACAGGTACCTATTAGATTCTGAAAGAATCTCGAATGTAACTACGATTTAAAGTTCAATTAGGATTCAAAACCGTCAGATTCAAGTGAAACTTGACCTTGATTACATAAAAGGGTAATAAGTTGTGCGAATGTTGCAGTGCTGTGACACTGATATCGATGTAACACGCATCTAACATGATGTATGGGACCAGGTGAGGTCACGTTCTCTCACGTCGGACGGATGGTGATGGATCATCCCCACAGTCTTTGTTCTCCGCTCAGCGTTTTGTCCCAACGACAAATTTCGGGTCATTTCGGCCTTTGATCTCAGCTATTATGATGTTTGATTGTGCAAAAATGAGCTTGCGGATGGTATGGCAGTTTTTTTTGGGGCTCTATTTAAGACGTTTTGACGGTGGAGGGATTCTATTGCATCGTAATAATCTAACTTCTTAATTTTTTTACTTTAATTATAACCCATATTGAAGTCTAAATAATTATGACTAGTATTACATAGGTACTATTACGCCGTGTTACTGTTAAATATGCATGTTGATTTCAGCGGATGTGCAATAATTGGCTCCATTACCAACGTACGTACATAGCATCTACGTAATATTTACATGACTAGTCCACTTGTAAAAAATTGTATTCTAAAATGTTCTCACTTATAATTTGTGGTTATAGTGCATGTCGAATATTTCGTTCCGTTACACGGCGCGTTGGCGGCGAGCGGGACGACGCGCGGCGGTGGCTTGGATAATATATGTACTACCACCACTCCCAGCTCCCACACCGCTAACAACAGTTACTTACAGACATGAGATGTCGTCGCGCCATACAATTCAATATATTTCGGAGTAATTTGATGTTCATTAAAGAAACTCTGGGACCGTGAACCAGAACACAATGGATGAATGACCATTTGTTGTTGCCGTTGAAAGGCACAATAATAACGCCGACATAGTTATTCACGCGGCAGTCTGGCGCACTTACGAAATGAAACGTTATTTTGTGACAGAGGAGTTTTTTGCTGATCTATTGGCGTTGGATGTCGACTAGTGATCGCGTTACCAGACAAAAATGTTCAGTGTTGGCACGGTACCATATTAAAATTTGTCCGTTTGTTCAGTATGGAATCTAAAATTAAATTGTTAAGTATCAACTCAATAGTTTTCCACTCACCTTGTTGGCTGCTCTTCCTTGTCGTTTTTTTCTCCTTCATCCAAGGGTACTCGGGAACATTTAGACTACCACCAGGTGAGGGCAGATCGGGAGGGTACCCAGGCGGCGTGTGCTGGGGACTCAGCTCGCCACCTCCAAGTTGGGGTAGAGCAGTCATGAATTCGGCCATCGAAGGTTGGCTGTTGATGAAGCCAGTTTCGGTGCATGTATCAAGCATAGGATGGGGCGCTCCGGCAGCCGTGACGGCGGCCAGCCAAAAGCCGTTGCCACCATGCTCCATGCGCGGGTGCTCCTGCCCCGGCGCCGGCCCCATCGGCGGCGTATTCCTCGTCTTCACGGCAAACTCCTCTTCCATCTCATCTCGCACCCCCATACCAACTCTAGTGGCTTGCTTCCCTCTAATAGGGAATTCTTCACATTTTATTTTCCGGACTAAGGGGTTACTGTCGAGTGGTAGGGCTGCGGTGTTGCAAATCTCTTGCATCGCTGCCGGAGTCACCCAATGTCCACGGCGCGATCATACATGAATTGGTTTTCTCTTTCGTTTTGCCGCATGCGTTAGCATTTTAATACGCATAGGGAGATAAACAAACAACTACGTTTGTTTTTCAAGAAAAGTAAAGCACAAATTCTCGACGTTAGCGATGATGATGTCATGATATCTGTAAATAAAAATAATTTTAATCATAACGTTTTAGATATTATGAGATGTTTATCTACATCTCATTATCTACTTATTAATATATTTTTACGTAAGCTCAACCATTAATCTACTTTT
>DWQL01001642.1:0-11041 GCA_018231265.1 Noctuana haematospila
CAGTCGCGTCGGTGGCACCTCAATAGTGAATTTCAAAGTGGAACTGCCAAAATTTCGGTCGGCAGTGAACGCGTTAACCGGCTTTAATTGCAATATATTGTTGGCGATACATTCACGTTCAACAAAAAATGCTTATGAAGTCAGGTGATTGCAGCGAGTAGTTAAGTTATCATAAACTAGTGAACAATACAAATAATACAGTGTTCAGAAAAAAGATTACCTATTAGATTGACGATAACAACATTCATCAAATATCTCGAAGAATGATATCAAGATTTCAAAGATAATCTACATAATATTTCCATCAATATCTAATAACTTTGAACATAAGTCAAGCATGTGAAAAATGTTGTGAAATTTACTAATGTGGTATTATTTCGATTGCTTTAGTTGAGGTGAGGAGGAACCTTTTTTCCATTAAAATACCTGATTCCGTATTTACGTAGGATATACCTATATAAATTGTGCACACAAAGTCAAACGAAACAAAGGACTAGTTCATATGAATATAAAGTGGATTTATCCTTCTAATACTGTTGACGATCTATCTTGTATTTGAAATTGAAATATGAGTATAAATTTGCATTTTCTATTTACATGTTTTTCAAATATATATTGTGTAGCTCTTTTCAAATAGCCACAGCACAGGCGTATCATAATCCGTGACGGATACTTAGAGCTGAAATAATTGATTAGTCAAATAAGATTAACTATAACTAAAACTACATTTTGAAGCTCTGAATAACAAACGTTCAAGAAAATGTTCAAGGTTTATAATTTTTCGTATATATATTACATATTAATACCAAAGCTAACTGAATGGACTGGCCAGCTCTTGTGTTTAGAGGATAACTGAAACTGCAAACTGAACATGACTAGAGACTGGTTCACGTAGATTCCTACCTACTTGCTCAATGGTTTGTTCCTGCGCCTTTGTAATGAAGAATTGCATAATACTAGATCTACTGGTAAGCTGGGCGCTGCTAAGCGTATTCTGCTGTTAGAGATTTGTCGGTAAAAACGGCTTCCTGTTTGCCCCCTTGCCCTTGCCATTGAATTGACACAAGTGGCTGAACGAAACAATTACTGCATCCAGAGTGACATAAAATTATCGTACTGTAGTAAAATGGCACTACTGTATTTGAAGTGAAAACTCCGAAAAAACAGAAATATTGAGCTCATCGTTCGCAAACCTACTTGTGTGTACGGTGTACAATAGCCGTCGAGTGGCCAGTGAATGCAGCTAAATGACAACTCTCATACCATATATAGAGAGCATATATGTAGAGTAGCATGATTCATTGAATCCCTGTGACAATGAAGCATGAATCAAGCCATGAGACAGTCATATTCACACAGGATTCTTTCATTACTTAAATTGCGAAGATAAAATAGGTTTTTCACGAACTTTTATATTAGAAACGATAGGTGCCTACGTCTATGTGTTCAATGAATTTTACGCTCAACGCTACTTCTAGTAAAATTGATAGTAGTAGTAACACGAAAAATATAAACGCTATAAGTAACTCCTCCCTATGGGTTATCACCCTCGTCAAAATAAAAAAAATATTCATCACAGTTTTTCGTTTTGTAAAACTTAAACGAGGATTGATAAAGTTACTTAGAAAACTAATTTATTTGTCAATATGAAAACAAATTGGATTCATCATGACCTATGTTCTTTCGACAAATCGATCCGAAGAGCGCCCTACTTTTAAAATGTTGATGCAGTGGAATAAAATGATTAAAATTTTACAACATAATCTGTATACAAACGGCTGACCCTTCGCGTACAAAGTTTAGATGGCAACACAATTTAGGTCATAAATTTGATTGATTTTAATATGCAAAATCAGTTGACAGCCTATAATTAGCATCGTTAAAAAAACCCATAAATGAAGTGGAATAGGAAAAATTATAGCAATTAATCATATTCTGCACACAAGCTATTAAACAGGAAATATACAAAAATATAATTATATTAGGAAAAAAATATCAAATAAATAATTTATTTTACGAGCAAAATATGCAAACCAAAATACTGTTAACATTAGTATTCTAAACGAATAATACGATACAGTGCCTGCCTAATGCACACCTTTGTGGAGCGTTGATATGCCAAAGGTCATTCTTAAAAATTTTATGAATACGCAGTTAGAGGAAAGGTAAACGCAGATAGAGGAAAGGTACGCTCACAGGCATAATGAAAAACTCAAAACAAAATAGGGCCCACCCCACGATCATCTACAAATTTGTTTACAAATATTTTGCACAGTTATCATGACTCAAGCATTTAAACGTATAGTTGACATGTTTATGAGTCTGTGCATTAGCGTTTTTAACAATAACTTTAACATTATTCTCAAGTACGTAGTCAAATAAAGTGTAGGGCTAAACAAAGTGATTAAATGCATATTTTTTGTCGCTCGCGTTCTCAGTCGTATTCTAAACGTTACTGTTGAAGCTTATTTGATAAACCCTTTCCATTGATAACAGCGTTAGTTCTAATCAATATGCCTGGTCCTAGTCGTCATATGGAAATGGAAACTGCAGCTAGAGCACTTGCTATGCTTCAGGAAGGGCACTCTCAGAGATTCGTTGCAATAAGCATCAGTGTGTCCCGACGAGCTATCTGAAACCTCTGAGAACGCTTTCAAGAGACGTAATAAAAAACAGTGTCAAACTCTTAGCGCGAAAATGCTATGTGTGTACGTAACATTAACGAAACTGCAATATATTCACACATATTAATCTGTTAGGGATTCCACACAAATATACAAAATTTCATACGTGTTTGGTATGTATGTTTATCTGTGCATATCTTCGAAACTGTTAATCTTATTGTGACCATTCTTGTTTTATTGACTTAAATTTATTTTAGGAATAGTGAAGTTTTATCAAAATCGGTTCTATACTTGTCAAGGTATCGACTTAAATAAGTAAGAGTGTTAACATATCTGTTCCCAATACTTACATTATATCGGTAAATATAATAAAAATGGCACCAACTCCAAAATAAATTATTGAAGTAGTCTGTAACTATTCATTATTTCTTACTTTCTTATTTCTTATATTGAAAATGAAAAACCCATTATGCATTTATTTTTAATTTTAATTATAACGTTAATAATAATTTGTATACTTAGAATATTTAATGAAAATCCAAAAGAAATATTTACTACATTGAACATCGAAATGAACATTAAACACTTTATTGCTGTGAAATCTGATAAAACACTTTATCTGACATTGTTTGAGCAGAATGTTTTCGTGTTTTAAATATAAATAAATCTGTTATCTTTACTGGTTTGTGCAAACAAACTGGGGCCTAAGTCAGCAATTATATAGAAATCATCTCATAATGGACTCTTTAATTGTCTGTCAGTGGCACCAATAGTTGGTTTTGGAAAATTATAAATTGACAAATTATTTTTAAACACAAAAGACACCACATGTAAAATGCACCTGTTTGAAGGCAGGGCGTGTTGCTAGTAAGGTACTTCGTATATAATATATGTATGTATGAATTATATTCATCACTGGGCACCATACTAATAATTCAAGATTATGTATGATGAGCCGTGTTAGTAGGTTCCATATGATTTCCTTGCCTTATCAATTAGTTTTTTTAGAAAACTTACACATATTACTTCGTAAACTTTAGTTTATTAGCATATTACTTTATTGTAATTACTTTATTATGTACTTATAATATAGGTTTGAAATAAACATACAGTGTGTCTAGAGGTGGACATAAACAGTATTAACAGTGGGCATTTTTAATTAAACAAGTACCTACATAATTATGTTTCATGTAATTACCAGCAATGACTTAAAAAAAGAGATAAGAAAATGGAACTTTTATTAATAGGTTTAGGCCCTCATTTAAAATATGTACCAGTTTAGAAATAACTGGGGGAAAACAAAACATATATTTCATTTGGCTATACCATTTACCTACATTCATTTGCCTTAACAGTGTTTATTACAGACCAACTTTAATGTCTTCATTGTTTTCTGATAACATTCTAAATTGGAATTTGTATTACCTTTTGATGACAGAAATGTTGTATGATGAAACCAACTTTCAAGTTTATAAAAGTATGAAATATTGTCAATATTAAGGGATAATAACAATATAGGTACTATCGAAAACTACACGATACCAAAAAACCATAGTTTTAACATAGATAAAAATGAAGCTGTTTCCAGTAAGGAAAATCTCACGATAAACATTAAGTTAGATGCAATTTCATAATGCCGTTAGTTTCTTATATTTTAGAGGTAAAAAAAAACACTGTTAATATAACTGAGCCATAATACTTACATTTCGTAGATTCTTCTCGTAACAGGTGTAGATATTGTTCGTTCCTGATCTTCACAAAAAAACTAATAAGTCTCAAAGTCTAAGACACTGGAAGCATTTTGCGCACAACAATAGGAACAACGTAATGGAATATCCGAACGAAAGATTATTCTTAAACAGTTCCACTAAGCTTAATAAGTTTCATTTTTCAACAATAAAACATGAATCTAATCAAAATCAATAAGAAATTTTGTATACAGATCAGAGAGGATCCGGTAGATATTTTCGAAAATAAATAACAAAAAGAAAGTTTGCAGAAGTCACATAAAAACTTGTTTTCTAAAAATATTACTTTAAAAACAACAAATTCTGCGTGAAATAACACTTCCAAATGCAAAATTCTATCGCAAATTCGTTAAAACGTATGTTTTCTGTTCCTTTCGTTCATCTGTCAATTTTTCGTACAAATCGTACAATGGAAGTCAAATTTAAAAACTATTTCAATCAAAACAATGTTATCAACGCCATCTAGTACAAAAGCTCCGTTACAATGTGGCGTTCAGAAACTGCATTTTGTAATAAATGACAATTTACTAGGTAACTTGAATAGAATCTAAAATCTACTCTTGATCTGCATAAATATTTTCAAATTAAGATTAATGTAACAATAATGTTGGAATTAGGAGAGTTTTACTTGATTTTTATCATATTTATGTTGTAAATTTTTTGTTGCATTTATATTAAAGTATTGATGTAATGATGTATTGACAGCGCGTGGCGGTATATTTAAAAGCCTTCTTCTTGACCTTTGTACCTTACGAATTTAATCGAAAAAAACATTTTTGTAAAAGCCACCAATAACAGCTGCTTATTACAGTTACTACTAACAGTAATATTAGTTTTTTATAAATAATTGTATTGTAAATTCATTTAATGTAAAAGTTACTATCATTGACACCGTTAAATCTAAAGATCTAAATATTTCGTTGAATATGATGATATACAACAAACATCATGCAGATTGAAACCAAAATTATGCGGAAAGGGATGGTGTTTTTTCCACCCTACACCCTACTATATACTTTACTTTACAAGCCCCCCTTCCCCCGGCAATCTTAGTTTTTTTTTTATCCTTCCCTACTGATTTTGTAACTTATTTTAGTTTTTAACATAATAATTTTGTACCTACGTGACATTTTACTAAATGCCGCTGCTCTGATAAACAATTCTCAATGTGAATTTCTGTAATAAAGTGACGTAGGTATTTTTATTGTGGGAATTGCATCGGTATAAAAGCAAAGATTTTAACAGTTGCCGGACACTCGATGTAACGATGAGTTCGAAAAACTCTATAATTGTTGTGGTGATCGTAGTTGTGATATATTATGTAAGTATATATTTCCAAAAAAAAAACAGTTCACGTTTGTTATTCTTCATCAGTCATTATCAATATCATTTATCCAATACATTCTCATTGCTAGGCACGGATCTTCTTTGAAATATGAGAAGGGATTTAGGCCAGTCCACCGCGCTGATCAAGTGCGAATCGGTGGGCAATATTATTGTACTTAAATTTTTAATCATTGTAAGATACATTGAAATATTAATAAAGAGAACGATTTCAGATTTGCTCGGCAAGCTGCCAATATGGCTGTAGTGCGACGACGGCTCCAACCCATCCGCCTGCATGTGCGCTTCCACCACCACCAGTCATCATAAAATGCGAGAAAGATAGGGACATTCTTTATCCGCTTCTTCTTTTACTGCTATTTGGTGATGGATTCGGTTTTTAAAACAACTTAGCGACGATTTGATGGTACGTAATTAAATACTTTTTAAGGGCCATTTTAAACTCAGCACACAAAGAGTATATAATAACACTACGTGTTAATAACAGGGCTGAAGTGAATATTCTTTATCCGCTTATAAGACGGAGCACCGGATAATATCGTTGGGATGAGCAATATGAGCATAGATAATTTTATTCTACTCTTTATCATATCATGGCAATACTAACAATTCATTTTAAATTTTAGTTGATAAAAAGAAGCAACTCTCATTTCGTTATACGTCAATACGTCATTGTCAATTCAATCAATTTAGCGCAACCAGTTTCGATGTTCAATGTAAAATAATTATCAAGTGGAACAAGACGTGATAAATATTGTAGATATGAAATATAAATTTCATTTTGACGAATTATTTTTGATAATAATATTGAAATAATAAAAACCTACAACTATGTTTGTCACGAAACTGAATAGGGTTTAGTTTTAACAAAGTGGAGCTGATATTTTCTCCGTAATTCTAATCTTATCTCTGTGATTAAATATCAAATTTTTTTGAAAATGATTAGTGTTAATTAATGATTATTAGTGATGAGTTAGAAGAAATCCTTCATGCGAAATGTCTCTAGCGACCTGCAGCGAAGAAGACGAATCATATCCACTTCATGAGTGTGTGTTCGTCGGGGACGTACGTAAACTGTCCTCATTGCTGAGATTTAATGACGTTACACGCAAAGACAAGCATGGCAACTCAGCACTGCACCTGGCGGTCATGCTGGGCCGCAAGGAGTGCGTGCAGTTGCTGCTCGCACACGGCGCTCCGGTGAAAGTAAAGAACTTAGCTGGCTGGTCCCCGCTCGCCGAAGCTATCAGTTATGGAGATCGGCAAACTATTTCCACACTCGTGCGAAAGCTCAAGCAGCAAGCAAGAGAGCAGATGGAAAGACGTAGACCAGACCTAATTCGAGCTTTAGCTCAAATACATGACTTTTATATGGAACTTAAGTGGGACTTCCATTCATGGGTCCCTTTAGTGTCTAGAATGCTTCCATCAGATGTTTGCAAAATCTACAAAGCTGGATCAGGCATTAGATTAGATACTACACTGGTAGACTTTTCAGATATGAAATGGGAGAGAGGAGACATATCATTCATATTTCAAGGGGAAAAGCCTCCAAGTGAATCTCTGACTGTGCTTGACAATAGGGCTAAAGTATACCAGAGAGTCCGATACGAGGAGACAGAAACTGAAATCGAAGATGAAGTGGATATTCTGATGTCAAGTGATATCTTGGCAGCACAAATGTCTACAAAAGGGATCCTGTTTTCACGAGCACAATCAGGGTGGATATTCCGAGAGGACCGCAAGGAGACTGTTGCAGGCTTATATAAAAGTGATATTTATACCATTACAGGGCTTGTCTTAGAGTCTAGAAAAAGACGAGAGCATTTATCTACTGATGATTTACAAAAGAACAAAGCCATTATAGAGAGTCTAACTAAAGGAAATACACAAAATTTAGATACAAATGGTGAACCAGCTCGACGTGCTTCACTAAATCCACCTCCAGAATCAAAGGTAAATTGGAATTCTTACATATCATCTTCTCCTGGGCAGTACCCCAGTTTAGGAAGAGAACTGGTGTACAAGGAATCATCAAGAAACTTTAAGGCCACCATAGCAATGAGCGATGACTTTCCTCTAAGTGTTGACATGCTTCTAAATGTATTAGAAGTAATTGCACCCTTCAAACACTTTGCTAAGCTACGTCAATTTGTTGCCATGAAGTTGCCCAAAGGGTTTCCTGTGAAAATTGACATACCAATACTTCCAACTGTAACAGCAAAGATAACTTTCCAGAAATTTGAGTTTCGAAATGATATACCTGCCCAAATGTTTGTAATACCAGAAGACTATACTGAAGATCCGTTACGTTTCCCTGACTTATGACGCTTTGATATTCTAACACTGTTTGAAATAAGTGAAAGACCAATATGGTGTCGTGAAGGAAAGTGCGGTCGTGGAAAATATGTAGTTCGTGGGAAACAGTGCAGGCCTTCGCATGGCCTACTGTCTATTGAAATCCCAATGCTGTTTGGCTTGGGAAGCTCTTATTCCAGCCATTATGTCTTATTTGTTGAGTAGACAGGTTTTGATTGTAGGATTATAAATTTGAGGGTGAAAAGACAAGTGTTGTAGTTTCTATAAAACAGTGTTAGAATTAACTTTTTATTTATCACTTTTTATTGAAAATGTTTTACAATTACAACATAAATATTATTATAGGTACAGTAAAGTCAAGAAGTTACATTTCAATTGACTAATTTTACTATCAAATGCAAAATGATACTGTTAAACAGATAATGAATGATTTAAATTTAATAGTTTAAATTTATTAATTACAAGAGAACAGTGTGATTTAAATAATAATGAATAAAATTATAATATAATATAATTTTATATTAACTAATTGCTCATTCATGGATTATGTCCAGTATGGGATTTTATTCACGTTAGTGTATACATTTGTTTTATTTATTTTATTCTCTATAAGTTCCTCATAGGTTACATGGTGTATGTATGTATTTTACAATAGTAATTGAAATACCTACTATTATGAGAGCAATGTAGAAAAATATTTGTAAGATTTTTTTGTCAACTTTCAAGTTATTGGCTTGAATACTAAAAAAAATATTATCATTGGCCTATAACATTATTATAATATAATATAGTTCCTGTTAAATCTGTAGTCAATTCTATCACGTATCAACCTCATAACCACTATGTGTCCACAATGACAGTATAGTATTAAAAAGTAGTAGAATTTATATGACTGCACATTATTATCATTATTAGGGACATACTGATCATGAAGCTTATTTATTCACAGAGACCTTGTTGTGCCTTCTGAATTTCTTATTTGTAGAGTGGTTTTAGAGGAATGTTTCTATTTGGGAAAATTGTCTTACAAGCACATTAGACATTGTAACCACAAATTGCTTAAAAGTTGCAACTTGTCTAGCACGTAATATAGAGTAGATTTCGGCTCGTGTAGACTGTGGAACTAACGATTTAGGATTGTTGTTGTGTAATTAAACTTGTATAAACTTCAGACAATAATGTTTAAAGCCCACCTAATGAGTTTTTTTACGAATGTGTATGTATAGTTTTTCTTGCCAACGCAATGTTTTCACTTGTCAATATTTGAAAAGACGTAGGTATTGTAAATTTCAGTGGTAATGAAAATTTTTTGAAATGTTGTAATAAATAACTTTAATAATTTTGCAATTGTTTTATTTCTAAATAACAAATCAATCACTTTGCTTACTCATGGTCACACCAGTGTGACTCATGCATGAAATAATAAAATTTATAAATATTAACATGTTAAATCCTGTAATGTTACTTTACAATAGACAATAAATTTTAATGTATCTGTAATAAAATATGAATGGTTGTACTCTTGGCAATAAGTATTAACTATTGTATATTTTGTGTGAATAGCAGCAAACATTACAAGATATCAATTTTAAATATAATTATCCAAAGCCAACACCTTTATGGCGCAGACACTTGAGTACATAAGAAATATTCATCGGAAAGATTTTCGAGACTTCGTAGTCGTTGTTGACATCACAGCGGGCATGGACTGCTCCAGGCCCAGCGTCACCACTCGCAATGACACCGTTGAACGACGAGCTAAAAAAAGGAAAATACATGGATTTATTTTTTATAATAATGTCACTCCTGGCGAGAGCACAGAGGACAAAGTAATTACCAAAAGCCCTCCATAATATCTACGTACCGATCCAAATCATATCAATAGACTATTCAAGCTAAAGTCTACATCACTCTTTCTTCAATATACACTTTAAGGTTCTTGTAACGACATGGAGATACGTGATAATTAGATTTAGATGTTTATTCTTTTTTTACTTCTATTCATACAATATTATCTATCTGTCTTCCTCTTCAAGGTATTTCGGTGGACTACATGAGTTTTAAAAAAGAAAGAGATCTTACGAAACCGGCAATGTACTGAGGACTCTTTGAGCAAAAAAACATGGAGAATGCTTTCGATATAACTGACCTTGTTCTGGAATATCGTCGATTAACTGTAACAAATAAATTATAAGGTTTAAAGAGGCACCTTTCTATATTGGTACATTAAATATTTAAGCAAATAGTATGCAGACTGCCGGATAGTCTTATTAACCCTAAAGTCTACATACAAACAAATTACTATTTTACGTAGTAAGGCTTAGATTGTATGTAATATAAATTGGCGACCACAACTTTCCTTATGAAATTACTATATCACTCACATCAAAAACTTGCGTAGCTGTAATACCTCCCTAGAGCACCATTGAAGCTATGTTAGATGTGTTGCTTGCTTAATACGACAGACCCCAATTGTATAAACATAATGCTGAACTGCGAGCAAACATCGTCAGCACGTGTACGAGTGTTTAATGCGCACGAAATATTTTATCATGCTGTTATCTTCGATCAATAATAAACTAGCTATACACAAACAGCAGCAAAAAACGTCCGCATCAAATGAGCGCCCATTTAGGTGCGTTTTTAATGTAGTAGTAATCGAACCAAAGAGATAAATATGCCACAGAGCTCGTTCAAAAATTAAAAAACACGCTCTTCTCGCACGTTTAAAAAGGATGGAGTTTCATATTTTCGGCAAGTTTCATTAATGAATCTTCTATATCTATCTATACCTACTTATAATAAATCTGTAGAGAGGTCAATTCTGTACATGTAATATATTTCCAAAATAACTATCAGGGGGTGATTAGGGATCGATACTGATGTCAAAAAGGCAATCAGTAAAAATTTTGTCTGTCTGTCTGTATAACCGTCATAGAAACAAAAACTACTCGACGGATTTTAACGAAACTTGGTACAATTATTTTTCATACTCCTGAGCTGGTT
>DWQL01001643.1:0-11041 GCA_018231265.1 Noctuana haematospila
GTGCCACGCGGTTTTACCCGCGTTAAGAATAGTAACGTAATGCTTGATAGCCTATAACCTTCCTCATAAATGTAGCTTTCATATACAAAAATAATTTTTCAAATCGGTCCAGTAGATCCTGAGATTAGCGCGTTCAAACAAACAAACAAACAAATAAACTCTTCAGCTTTATATATTAGTATAGAGTATAGATATCAATCAAATCTTTATTTAAATTTTTAAAAATTAACTAAAAGAAACTCATCAAGTATAAATAAATAGATAATAGTATCAGTATTCGGCCTATGTTTTAGTTGTAATCCACGCAGGCCGCCTCGAAGCTCGACTGATCTGCCACTGTCACTCACCACCTCAGTCACGCGGGTGGGCGGATTATGGAAAGTGTGACTAAACTTATTTTAATTCGCTCCCACCGTTCAACGTACAAGGAGCCTTATATTTACAGCTATAATATTCATTTTTCAGTGGTTATGTAAACTTAATCATTTTCAATAAACGAAATCATATTTCGTACACGTCGGCGCATTCCTCTGTATAGAGCTTATGCAATTTTTAAAATGATTTGAAAACAAAATTTTGTTTATAAATATAATGATAATAATTATGTCTAAGTAAAAATAAAACAATACCTATATAATATATTTATACTTATTACTTTGTGTGGATCAAGTTCAGGAATTCCTGCCACTCGCTGCAGCTTTTTAAGATAGAAGCCTTACATGGCAAAGGAGCTTATTAGAGACGGTATTTAAACTTGCACTGCCGGCTTGAGGGTGATTGAAAAAGTTTGCATCCGGTGTTTTTACTGTTATAAACCTGAGGTTATTGTAAAATTATACGGTTTTAGCTGTTATTTATACCTACGTTATGAGATTAGTTTCATTTTTGATTTCCTGTGACTAAGCTGTTCGGATGAATTCTGGGTTCTACGAAAAAGGTTGCGTTGAGACTACCTACTTACCGAAATATTGCCTTCAACCCTTTTTATGTCCCACTGCTGGGCACGGGTCTCTTCCCGCAACTGGAGAAGGCCTGGAGCATACTTCACCAAGCTGCTCCAATGGTGGAAAAACTTACCGAAATATTAGTTGATATTTTGTTATTCATCAAACAGAATAGTAGCTATAATTATTTAGTACCTACTTTACCTTGTCCCGATTATTTAGTGTCGTGACATAAACTAATGGTAGTCAGTGACAATTAAATGCACCAAGTTTAGTATATACCATATTGTAGTTAAAGTGTTGTTTCAGTTAAACCAACTTTCGTAACTTCAACAAGAAACTAATTTCGAAGCTTGGATGCGCAACTAATGTTTCCTCTGCGAGCGTAAGTCTGGATCTGCAGTGGGAATCACAAATTAGATACAAGTTTTGTACCCTATCTATAGATTGACCAAACCATGAAATTATTGATGTTTTATTCCTACGCTCAGTTTGTTTGATGTCAAATCTACGAACCAATATAAAAAATAACAAAAATCCATGTTGGTTAGGGTGTATTCCCGTAGTCCCCATTGGCAATTGAATGGGGACATCGAGATAATATGTGTATACTCATGAGAATTTTAATTTGTCTTTTTGAGTCTTTCTTCACCTTAGTTGATTTTCGTTTTCTTTAAAGGCTTTTTATGTATTTTTTTATTTTTTTTCAATTGCTTGAATAGAATTACCAACCTATCTACTTACTCCAAGAAGTAATCAAGTTATGCACCACATTGTAGTACGAAATTCATGTTTTGCCTCAGTTAGTTCAAGCTAGGAGCATAAGCGAGACTTGAGGTATTTGAGCTACAAGAGCAATCTTTACTCGGCAAGGCTTTACTCGCCACTTACTCGGCATCTCAAGCTTAGGCGAAGCTAGTGCAGGAAGCTCAATACACTCGTGAAAGCGTCATGAATGCTAATAGGAAATGTCTTCTTGCATTGGCTTCAAGCAAAGAGGGAGTAGTTTTATTGAACTAATAATCTAATATTGGTTGGAAAGTTTTAATGGAAATTTATGAAAAGATGGACGACGCTAAGATGAACGAGATAAATGAGTCCAGAATGTAGAAAAATGCTCATGTCGACCTCTCGGAGAACTTTGACCCCTTTGACTTGATCATGTCTGTTTGTTTTTATTCCTTACCAATTTGCAGGAACTTAACCATTTAAAGGAAGATAAAGGTGTAGGTATATACTGTCAAACATGAATAACAAAAGCACATATTAACTAGATGTAGAACACGCTGATGTTAGCCGTACAATTTGATAAAGCCCCAATTAGGTGTCTAGTTGCGTTCGTCATGAACTCAATATTGTATCGCTACGGCTCTTTACTTAGAGCGTAAGCTGTTTTAGTGAAATAAGTAGATCTAACTATCACGAAGTTACCTACTACGTGCGTTGAGCGAGAAATCTATGATCTAAAAAATGCTAGAAGGGCAAGTGTCGCGTGTCTAAGAGATAATAATTTCTTGATGTTTCCGCTCTGATTGATACTTTAAGGATGTAGGTACAGTTTTTACGAAATATTTATAAAAATCTTTGCAGAAGCATTCTGTCTATTCCTCAACGCATAAGGACATTAAAAACAAAGTAGATAGATATACACATATAAAATCTGTAGCTCCTATATTATTATAAGAATAGACATACCTAAAAACAGTTTATCGATCAACACAACCTCAAATGTCTTCAAATGTCGTGACACCTACGGCTAAGTTATGTATGCATGCAAATTCAACCTAATTCAACTTTGGAAAGTTGGTTTAACTCTTAACTAGACTTAAGCTACCCGGGTGTGAACGGAATTAAACAGGGCTTTAGTTGTCTCTTGTACACTCGTGTATACGAAGAAGATATGTGTGTGACACAAAGTCAGTGTCTTAACGTCCACTTCTATGGGTGTCTTGTTAGAGATGCACTGGATTTTGCCTTGTTATTTCGTATATATAAACTTAGATGAGCAAGCGTGCAGAAGTAACTGAGAACAATATGTTACGAAGTTTGAAATTACTAATTATCGTTTTGTCTATCTATAGAATATATACCTACCAGACTTTATTATTTATACTTATCGTGGCAGAGGTTATACTTCTTATACGTAGTTCCATATACGTATACCTACCTATTCACTGAAAATTTCAATTATCTGCGTGTTAGGTGAAAAAAATACCGACCTGTCACGGATATACAGTCGGGTGGACATAGGAGGCTAATAATAGGGATCTATTAGAACCCTTTGGCTGTAGAACCCCAAGGGTACTTGACTGGCTTTGGGTCATTAGGTCTGGTAATTAAGGTCATTTGTATAACTGTTATGTTTGTACTCAGCCCTATTGAAACTTGTGTATAGTATGCGCGATCTCCAACGGTTAATTTACAAATTGTTCCGTTAAACTATCGGCACATATTGTTAGATAGCTGTTACTTGACAAGTTTAGGTCAGTGACTATTCATACCGCATGGAAAACACGTGCGCTCAAACGTCGTGAAGCAAGCCGTAATAATTATGTGTTCGACGCGTTTCACGTACATAGCATCTAGCTAAATGCTCTTGGCATTGCTCTATGTTCATTGTTCGGAACGTAAGGTAACGTAACGTTTAGAATGTTAATTGGTTATCATTTGTTCGGGTAATACGGCGCACGTTACGTGTTTTGTTATGCGTGAGCGTTTACTTGTTCACTTTCCGTAAAGACATGGATAAAACTAAAGTTTTAAATCATTGGATAAAACGCAATTTTTTTTCTAAAACACAAAGTAAATAAAGTAAATAATGGAACCGGGAATGGGTACAGCTTCGATTGAGTTATTACAAAAATAAACATAGAAACAGTACCTTTTCAAAGCATATTTTCAATACGTTATACAAAAAGGCAATCAAAATAAGATTCAAACCCCAAGATAACTTCAATCTGAGTATCCCTCGACCTATTCGTTATATCAACACGCGACCCCGAACAAACACTGAACCGGACCATCCCGTTGACGTTTACAGAGTCATGACAAACAAAGACGCTTTGTAATCTGATCTGATGATATGCAATTAACATTCTATACGTTGCTCACTTCCTACAATGAACGAGACATACTCGTACGTACTCACGAATAAGGCAAGTACGCGATTTTTACGAGTCCGTAGAGTGTTTGTGTGTGTTGAGTTATAGTCGTGTCATTCACACTGACCCGAGTAAATGATAAAGGTAACTTCTTCATTTATGTTTGTTGTGAGTTACGTCCTTGGTAGGATTGCCTTCAACCCTTTTTATGTCCCACTGCTGGTCACGGATCTCTCCCCACAACCGAGGAAGGCCTGGAGCATACTACACACGCTGCTCCAATGCGGAGATACGGGTTAGTGGCCAACCCGTGTTGGATGTTGTCAAACCTCCCACAGGGCCTCCGACTAGGTTTAACGACTGTTATCTATCGATAAAAACCGGGTCCGACGGCTTAACGTGCCGTCCGAAGCACGGAAACGCGCATGAAATTAGCCACTAGCGGTCAGCCATCCGAGTAACGGCCGCGCCCGACGTTGCTTGCTTCTTGCGCCTTGGCAGGATTATAAGTTCAAAATACATACGTTATGTAGTCTGACGAGTCAGGTAACTGCTAATCTAACCTTCGTTAATGTTTTGTTAAGTATACTTACATGAACACAGTTTTGTTCACAAAATAGTTTTACTTTTACTCTGTATTGTGTCTTCTTGTGAATACATCACACAGGGAACACGAAAACGCTTTTACTTACATTACACTTACGCAGTGCTTTGCAGGCTTTATTGTAAAGAGCGTACTTTTGATATTTACTCTATAAATGTGTCTTCTTTTGCTGAAAATATATGTACATCTGATATTTCACTGACAAATTTGTACCTATTCGAGAATTCTTTAATAAACTTTTCAAGTGAGTAATATCCAGGTAATATGTTGAAGTTGACAGCTCCGGTAGTATTTCATGAAGTGAAGACAGCTAAGCTCTGAAATCTCTCGAGTGCCCACAGGGTAGAGCGTGACTTAAGATCTGTTGAAGATGCTGGATTCCTAGTTTACTAGGAAATATACCTCAATAGGAGTATCTTCTATTGCTGAAGTACATAATTATGTAGGTACTTTATGTGGGTAATTTTTTTTGCACATAATATTAAACGCCTTAAAATAAAATACGATTCAAAACTTCACGAACTTGTAAGGGTTTGCCTTATTTCGATATTTCTATAGTTTTTACCTTTTTACATTCAGTACTTTTCAAATTTGATACAGGAAGTAAATTTTAACTAACTTACACTTATTTACTCGTTGGAATATGTTAATGGTCTCTTTTCAAAATTAATCCCAGTATCCAATTAACGAAAAATCAATGATAATTAATTTTGCATAATTTATCAGTTATTAAATAATTAGAAAAAGATCTCGCCACAGGTTTCTTCCCACAAAAGAGGAAGGCCTGGAGTTCCACGCTGCTCCAATGCGGATTGGCGGTGGTAGGAAACACAGTTTTCCCTTCAAAACGCATAAATCTTTTGCCTTTTAAAAGAGGGTAAGGAATAATATTCGAGTCTTAAACAGAACGTTATATAAGCTAAGGAAGTAAACTAGAATAAACTTTCTTGTCTAAACGGAACAATATAATATAATATATGTAGATTGAATTGATCATGACACTGCCAGCATAGCATTGACTAGAGTTGAATAGGGTTGTCAGAATGGCATTTTTGATTGCACAAAAGCGTACACTTCAAAATAATATAACTGATTTTATTGATATGGTATTCTAAATCGGATTAGATTTTCAAGTTTTTAATTTTGTCTACTGTCAGTTAAAATTTTTCGTCATTATTAGGTACTTAAATATACTTACTATACTGTACTTCTTCTCCATGCAAACATTAAGTATTCCAAACCTTACTACATTACAAGGTTTGCAATATAAACAGTTTTTCTTGCAAAACAAGTTAAAGGTCCTTGTTGCCAACCCTAGCCCGATATGACTTATTTGATCGTGACTATACGATTTAGTTTCAATAGGAAAGTTATTGGGCTCATATTTATTTGAATACGTGGGCGCTTGCACAACTCGGTTGGCATTAAAGATACTACTCCTAGACTCCGGACGTTTATGATTGTAGTTCTGACCTACGAGCCAAACATTTCTCTATTTAAATAAATAAGCTTGCCATTTATCCCTTTACACGGACACTCACAAAGACAAATATTCGAGTACAAATACCCACACATACCTACCAACACATAGAACAGAAATCTTTATTTATTATTTGGGTTTCCGTCCGTCTGGGAATCTACCTCGGGACTCTTTAAATGGCGGAAAAGCTGACATTATATATAGGATAGTACACCACAAAAGACACCTCGTGGTAGACGTAAGAAGCCATAGATAGATTGTATAGAAAAGGATTGGCCACTCTAAGAAGGAAGTCCTATTGGAAACGAACTAACATTAGTAACCCTAATGTACTCATGCCTAAATTTTTCGGAGTTATCGTTCCTTTTGGCATCTAAATGTACAAATATGTATGTACATAAATACCAGTTACTGTTTCGTATTAGTTCAAGTCTTATGTTGACTATCTAAGTCTTTGTTTCGGAGTGCAATAAACTTCGGAGTATGAATCATAGGTAGCTTTGTTGTTTGCGTTGATTCTAAGCCCGGTCTGACTGCAGGGAATTTCGGAGATATAATAAAATGTAAGCTGTTAGCCTTATAACCGAGTAATAGGGTAAAAATATGTTTTTGTTAAAATCGTTTAATCGATTTGCATGAATATTTGAATAACGTTTGAAGAGAGAGAAGAAGAAGATTGAATAACGTGAGATTTATAGGGTTCGACAGATGGTAGCCGGTAGGTAGCTGTAAAAAGTTGTTAATGTATCTAACAGTATCTACCTAGTTTTAATATCCTACTCACTGTGATCCATATCTGGTGTTTTGTTTAGTAAGTGGTGTTAATGGGCATAATAGGGGAATCCAAGTTCCAGTAATTTAATTCTAATGTAGTTAATATTCACCCGTTAATCACTAAGTAAGTATAGAAGAAGGGTTTACGAGTAGCGAACATAACTAGGCTGGCACAAGGTAGCCTTAGGTCGGCAAAACAAAGATACGACCATTTCTTCTAAGAAATCGTACACATAGAAAAGGGCAAAACATCCTGCGAATTATTATGCCTTTATTCCCATCTCTATAGATAGAAGAGAGAATGTTTTTGCGTCGATTTGTGACGAAGACCGACGTTCCCGCCCATCGGGTATTCTCGCCGGGATGCCTTTTAAGGACAGCTAGCTCACACTGATTGTATAGAATGCCTGTTTTGTCGCTTTCACACGCTAGCCTACCCCTTCATTACTTAGGCTTATGATTCGTTAACCCCTAAGTCGTCTTTAGTCATCGTAGGTTTTTCCTATACCTTTTTACGGAACATTGAAGCTACTTTTAATGTTGTTCCTTGTTTTATTCATAAGCAAATTATAGGATAGCAACGGGAATTACGCTAGGGGAATAATTATAATGGTTTTGGTTTAAAGTTAGCAATTAAATCGTGCAAAGCGAAATTTAAAATATTGCAACAACAATGTTTTTAATTCACATTGTATTATCTGTATTGAATATGGCGATAGGTATCTATCTATAACATAACAATACCCTACTGTTTTGTAAATGATCCAAAGAAATTTGCTCACAATAAACTATGCACTTTCTAAGTAGAGATTAATCATAGTCTATATAGTGATGACGTTTAATTTATCATCAAATCCATTAGGAGTAATTAATGTTGATTGATATAAATACGTTCTTTCGAAATAACGCAAAACGTGGAGCTTGACGAATAGATTGTCTGCGTTTTATATATTTGGAACATTGCGTGTTTTGTGATGGAACGTGAGGACGGAAAATTGTGAAAAATAAATAATGTAAGCACAGAAATGATTTTTTATTAGATACAAAAAAAATGCAAATTGAAGGAATATTTTTCATTATTATTATTGTGTACCAATAGATTACAATTCCGCCGTTTTTAGTAAAGCCGTGTTTCATTATAATAATATGTGTCACCGTTAAATTGTTAAAATCGTAAGTTTAAAATTTATAACGGGCGAGGGAGCTGTCAGTTTACAATCGGATAAGAAGTTGTAAAGCGTACAAATTCAAGCATTATTTTCTGAAAAGCAAACTCCAAAATGGTCTTGGCTATATGAATCCCTATTGGAATTTAACTTTGTGACATGAACTTACATGTAAGTTCAACCAAGGGTGAATTGTACCCTTACGTTAACTCAACTTTACAATTCTATACGATATATGTAAATAGGTTTATTCGACCATGTCCCAGCCTTTGATACTCTATTGCTGTTAAAGTAGGGCATTATATTTTCCGTCATTTACATATTAACATGGTATACTGTATCTTTTGTAAGAAATATGTGTGCTTTTGGAAGCGATTTTACTTGGCATATAACCGATATTGTACCTACTTATTATTTTCTATTGATAGGAACTTTCTTTGAAATATTAACAAAAGTATTACGCCTATTTTGTTGTTATTTTTTTTAGCAGAAGCTACTTATTTTAGATAAAATTACAGAACAAACGGAAGAATATCACTTTTAAATAGTTATAAAAAGAATATAAACAGTATACCTAATATGCTTTCTAATGATTATAGGTACTTATAAAATTCTAATAATAATAGGATCGACTGAATTCTAATAGGGGTATTCTCTTATTAGTAGGTAGGTACATACTTGGTATAAATGATGATGTTTTGAAGTGGACTAGAGCCGTATATTCTGCACTGTTGACTCTTGAGGCTTTAGTAGAAAATCACGCTTGACCTGCTAGAGTTTCGTCTTACCTACGGTTTGCAATTTACAGTACCTACTGGTACTGCTGGATATCAAAATCTCAATTTGTTATGTATATAATACACAAATAACGGCATGAAGGCATCAAATATACGCCTAGAAGTGGGGACTCCAGTACAAAATAGTCATTACATTTCTACCGAATGAGCTATGTGGCCACTTAATTAAACGCGTTGGTGAAACATTCACTCATGGTTATAATAAAATAATATTTTTTCCTGGTTTTAATAAGGATTGAAAAAACTCTTAAAATATTGCGTTAATAAAAATCGATCGTCAAAGACATTATGTTGGTCGCCCATAATTAAACATCGTTGGCAGTTACGAGACTACGAGTAGGAAAGTATCTACATTGAAACAGAATGGCAAATTTTTATTTTATTTTTACAATCTTAGTTTTTATCTACTATTATTGTTAATATAAATAAACATCACAAATAAGACGAAGTAATGAAAGCGGAAAATGAAAATATCCTGCGGTGAAAAATATTTTCTTGTGGAAGTTCATTTTCCCGCTAATAAAATAATGCGCGGTTTCAATTTGCAGACGAGTTATTTCTCACGTGGCCTCGTACTTATTAGTGAGATTTAAATAAACCACGTTTTTATACAAATGCGCAAATATTTTATGCAGACAAATTTTATTTCGTATTTTCTTTATATTATATTGTCATTAAATATAAGCTTTAAAGAGCGTGAATTTTTAAATGTATTTCTTAGGGTCCTATATAGGTAAGATACATTAAGTAATTTCTTGCAAACCTTGTTTTAGTAAATACGAGATACTTTTTCGTGACAAATATAATATTTCGCACACTTTCTCACAGGCCGGGGCTGCCGGCGGCTATCGGGAAGGTCATCGAAAAGTAAAAGCCTTTCGTGAGCTAGTCCGCTCCGTGTGTGAATAAATTATTCCATATGCGATAGGGTCGCAAATTGAAAAGATTTATTTTGCTTTCTATTGACTCCTGTGATATTTTTTTGTAAGTGCTTCGAATATTATTTTTAATGGTTACAAAAAATGTAAAAATCGGTACACAAATGAACCTATATTTATGGATACCCATAGTACAACACTCTTGTAAAGAAAACAAAAATTATAAAGAAACAAATAAACGGAATATGCCTCTCAATACTGTTACTGTTTTTCTAATTAATTTGATAAGGCTCAAAGAACAAAGACATCTTAGCAGTAATAAATTTATTACTTTAAAAATTTATTTCAACTTTTCATTCGTATAATAAAAGAAACGTGCAAGAAAGTAATTGACAAAGATAATACAGATTCTCGTAATTAATAAGCACTTACTACTTATAAAATCATCAATCAAATCATTAATGAAATCACCCATCAAATCAAATACACAGCCAAAGATTTTTATTAAGCACCCAACTACTTCTCTTTTTTATGTTACTGATAAAGTAGCTATTTCATGAAAGTTTATGTGATAAGTGATGGCAAGGTAAGTGTTATAGTAAGCGATTAAGTCAATTTTTCACCTACGTCACGCAATAAAAAAAATAAAAATCAAAGTAAAATACCTAAACTTTAAAGTGTATTTTATTGTAATGTGAAAAAATGTATTTTTTTATGATGTAGTAGAAATAGTTTTATTTGAAAAGGCTCTACTATGTTCTTTGACTCCGTTCGCCCCTTTTAAGACTTTAATTATCCAGTTCTGCAAACTTGGAAGACAATAAAGCTCCAATTGCAAATTGCAATAGAATGGTGAGGTTTGCTTAAATACAAACAATTGAAACCAAGCATTGATTGAATAGTCGCGAGCTACTGGAATTGTAAACGAGGCTTCAGTGCTCGAGCTTGCAGTAGATTGCGGCCTGAGGCGCGCTCAGGACGCAGATTAGGTAACAATCGAATAAATTATTTGCAGCTTTAGTAGGTTTCGCATGAGTAGGTACATGGCAACACATCTTGAACCTACCTATACCTATTCGTTCGTGATCAATTAATCGAATAGTTTCGAGAGGGGTTTGTAAACTACTAATTTCCTATAAAAAAAGTTTTTAAATAATCTTTTATAATATACCTACTAGCGACCCACCCCGGCTTCGCACGGGTGCAATGCTGATACTAAATACACTACAGAAAAACTGTGAACAAACCTTTCTCTTCAATCACTTTATCTATTAAAAAAAACCGCAACAAAATCCGT